>PVLA01000069.1:600000-900435 GCA_004027455.1 Hydrochoerus hydrochaeris
ATTATAAAAGTCAAAGTAAAAAAATAGAATTATGAAGCTTAGTTATATGGCTAGGAGATCCCTATAACAATAAGATATGATTGATGACAATCACAGCTCAAGTTTATCAAATGCTTATTAAACAGTACAGCACTGGTACGAACACTTTGCATGCATTAACTCTTTAGTCAAACCTTTGAGGTAGGATAGATAGAGAATAGGGACTAGAGTCAGAGATATTAAATAATTTGCAAAACACCAAATAAATACTTATAAAATGTTTCTTGACCACTTCAGCTGAATTTTTTCAAAAAGATGCCTATATGATGTTACTCATTATCACTTAATAACCTTACTTTCACTTCGCAGTGAAACACAGTATGACTTGCAAGAACAGTGCCACCAAAAGTATAACTTCTAAGAATAACACTGACCTCCATATTATTAAATCCAGTAGACACTCCTGTACTACTTGACCTTGGGCAACTGCTCTTTTACTCAATATTTTCTTCTCTCCCACTACAATAGACCTGCAACTGTTTCTCATTTTACTTTGCCATCCATCTCTTCTTGGAAATTTTTTAAAGCATAGTTGCTACTGTGTTTAACCTTTGAATGTTGAGACTACTTGGTCTGATCATCTCTTGTTACTCTTCCATCTTCCACTGGAAAAATTTATTCTCTTCAAAATCTTTTCCCCTTCCTTTTTCCCTGCTCCAGTGTAGCACCCCTTCCCATTTGTAAAATACTCCCTATTTCCTATTGTCTATCTCTGATGCGCTCTTTATCTATAGTTTTCTCAAATATGAGAAACCACTTGAGTATCTGATTCATATTATTGGAGGTATATTCTTTTACCTAAAAATGCCTCAAATTTATCCTTAATGGCAGAGCAGTCCTTCATTGTGCACAAATATCACATTTTCTTTATCCATTCACCTGCCGAAAGACATATAAGCTCTTTTGAAGATTTAACTATGATAAGTTATGCTGCTATAAACATGAGTATGCATATATCACTGTGACATGATGACTTTAACTCTTTAAGGTAGATTTGTAGAAAGGCACTAGGTGGATCAAATGAAACTTTCATTTTTAGTATTTTGAGGAATCTCCATACTGATCTTCACAGTGATTGTACTAGTTTACTTTTCCACCTAGAATGCAGTGTTGTTCTTTCTCCACGGTCTTCCCAGCATTTCTTATTACTTGATTTCTTGATGATAGTCATTCTTTCTGGTGTAAGATGGTATATCAGCATTGTTTTAATTTGTATTTCTATAATGGTCAGTCATGGCCAACATTTTTTCATGTACATATTGGCCATCTGTACTTCCACTTCTGAGAAGTAAATTCTTTTTGCTTTTCCATTTTTTGGTTGGGTATTTTATTTTGGGGACTCTAACTTTTTTAATTAATTATACAGTAAGAATGTTAGTCCTCTGAAGAATAGCTCGTAAAATTTTTCTGTAAGTTGTCTCTTCACTCTGTTGGTTGTACCCTTTGATAAGTAGAAGCTTTTTAACTTCATATGATGCCACTTGTTGATTCTCTGTATTTCCCTTTATATCATTGGGATCTTGTTCAGAAAGTTTTTGCCTATGCCTATGTCTTCAGAAGTTTTATCTATTTTATCTTATTTCATATAAATTTGCATCTCCTCTTGGACATCTTCTAGGCAGACCAAAGACAACATGTCTCATAAATAAACTCATTACCTCTATTTTGTATACATAAGTTTTCTATCATAATAAATGGAGTCAGTATCAACCAATTGTTTAGACCAAATATTTCAAGTCAGTTATTCTTAACACTTTCCCACATCACACTCCTCCTAAATCCATTCGGTTTCCAAATCGTTCCTGTTCTATTTCTAAATATATCTTCAATCATTTGTCTCTAGAGTTATTGTCAGCATTATAGTCCAAATATGTTTCTAAAATCTTACAATGTTCTCAGATTAGTCCATTTCTATCTGCTCTTGTCCTCTCTGATCCATTCCTCCCCATACATATCATCCAGACTGATGTTCCTCAAATAAAAACCTAACCATGTTATTCCCTATCTTCAACTTCTCACGTAGAATAAAATGTAAAACCCTCATACTGCCTGTATGAGCCTCTCCTTGTCCTCACGAAGTTTTAGTCAAAGAAGTTTAATATATTTTACCAGGATATGCTAGTCATTTCTGAGATAAGATTCCATCAAAATCTTTACCCAAGTTTTATTTGACTGATGTTTACTTGTACTTCAAATTTCAATTTAAATTCTACCTATTCTGAGGAGAAGATTATTAAGAAGAGAGAATAGAGTGAGAGAAGGGGAGAAGAATGGGGTAAATGATCATATGTTATATTTATGCACAAAAATGCTAAAATGAAACCAACTAATTCATGTAACCAATATGCACTAGTAAAATAATTCTACTTGTTCTGAGTAACTTTCCTCTGCAAACAGTCTCAATTACTGTAGTAGCAAGGAATTGATTATCTTTGTTATTTTCAAAGCTAAAAGTATTAATTTCACATGGCCAGAGGAAAAAATACTATCTAGAACAATGTTAAGCTAAGTTAGACTGAAGATTCAGGCACTAGTTTCAAAATGGCTGAGTCTAGCTCAGCGTTGTATATTTTGGTTTACTGCCAAACCAGTAAAGAAATATTACAAATATTTTACATGAACTCAAGGAAACAAACAAATGTGCTGACAAGAGCCCTCAAATGTCTGGGGTCATCTCCTCCCCCAGCTGAGTGGACAATTTATGAAATTGGAGAATCTTAGAAGCCTTTTATAACATAATAGCATGTGTCCTACTTTTTCTCACTGCTGAGACAAAATACATAACACCCAAAGTTAAAGAAGAAAAGATTTATTTAGCTCATAGTTTGTAGAGGTTTCAGTTCATAATTGGTTGGCTCTAAGGCAGAGTGATATGGCTGAGGGGCATCACAGAAGAGAAACAGTTCACGGCAGGCAGAAGACAACAAAAGCAAACAAGTGGCCATAGCAACTTCTTTTTGCCCCTTTTATATTCTATCTAGCATACTGGTTGTAGGGCAGATGCCAAACCAATCAGTGGACTGATTTAATAATCACACACCCACTCAATCCCAGCATCATGTACTCTTGGTCCAGCACCTCTACAAAAGTGCTCCATATGGCTGCATGAGATTTGGGAGGACATCTAGACACAAGTCATAACAGCATGCCAGCATACATAGTTTTACCTTGTTAATATATAACACTTGCTTGCTTTGTAGAAGTAAATGACAGTAATATGCTATCCTATATCATTACTTTGTCAGCATGGCCCGTACCACAGTCTCACTGACAAATTGAAAAGTAATGATTCACTTGCCTACCCAAAAGAGAATTTGTATAATTCAGATTACAAAACTAAAAAGATAAGCCACTAAAATACCCTGGGGAGAGTCTTAAACTTTTTCTTTCTTTTCTATGTTTTCAAATATAATTTTAATTGACAAATAATAATTATATATAAGTTATAATATGATTTTTTGATTTATGTAGCCATTGTAGAAAGTTTAAACCAAGCCAATTAATATATCCACCATCTCATCAACTTTTTTTGCTGTGAGAATATTAACCCTTTAGCTATCTTCAAATTTACAATACATTTAAATAGATTCACCACTTAATATATTATATTAGCCATACTCATTCTTGAAATCTAACTGAAACTTTGTACCCTGTGGTCAACATCTTCCCTTTGTCTAACTTTCCTTCATTTTCAGTTTCTGGTAATCACATCTTTGTTTCTATAATATATACATTTTAGATTTTGCATATATGACATGAGAATTAAGGAGAGATAGTAACAAACAAAAAGGGAGACTCTATGGAGCTGGGGAAGAAGATGAGAGGGGTAAGGTAGGGGAAGGGTCATAAAGGACTGGAAATTATAGTGTGTTACATACATGTATTAACTTCTCAAAGTGAATATAACTATTGTGGATTGTATATGTACAATAATAAAAAGTTAACAAATGCATTAACAAAGAGAAATGTTACTTTTGTAATAAGTAAACAACATCATACACTTATTTGTGTTTCTGTGTCTGGCTATTTGACTTCGTATCATGTCGTTCACAACTATCCAACTATCTTTTCTTTATAAAGCTGTATTATAATCAAGTATCTTTTCTTTATAAAGATAACCAAGTATATCCAAGTATCTTGTCTTTATAAAGCTATATGATTCACTTGAGTATACACTCACATCCTTTAAAGAAAAATACTGGGGATCAAACCCACGGCTACTCTACATTTTTAAATCCATTCATGCAGGAGCACACTTAGTTTGACTCCATATCAAGACTATTTTGAGTAATGCTGAAATAGTACAGTAATGCAAATACTTTTTTTGACACACTCATTTCAAGACCGTTTTGTCTCTGTATTTTTACTGTATTTATTGACATTACTATTGCTTATCTTAGGTGACCCAGAAAAATTTTACACTCTCATTCCAAGTCAAATGAAAAAGTATCACACAGACACGATCTAATATGAAAGGAGTATGGGGAAGACAATCAGCACACATGGAGAAATTCATAGCAAGCTTATCTCTTTTTTCCTAAAATCTAGATAAAGATCTCCTTCATAAAGACAACAGATATATCCATTCCTTATTTCTTTGAAACAACCAGGCTTCTGGGAAAAAATGACAAGAAGACAGTATAAATAAGATAATGAATCATTATGGAATAAAGTAAAAAAAGAAAAGAAATTGGGGGGTCATATTTTAAAATAAATAGATTGAAGCAGAAAAGGGAGAAAATGATTAAGGTTAAAGGTTTGTTCACAGGGAAATAAAGGAAACTCTAGTAGTGAAGAAAAAATCAGGACAAAATTTTAAAAAGATTTAAAAGTTCTTTTGAGAAAATTAGAGAAGATAAAATATTAATTATTCTAAATATGTTTGCAAAAAAACCTGTAAAATGGGCTGACCAAAAAGAAACTAAGGCATCAATCTGAAAGTTAATCCCTTCTGTTTCACTTCTATTTCACTATACCTGTGCTACTCAACTTAGCTAAATCTCAGTAAGTCCATAGTAAATTTAAAATATCATGCAGGTTAAAAATGAATTTAATACCCCTTAACTGCTGAAGTCTAATAATATGGTATATGGGGTAGTTTAGGTTGTTTCCCTTCATGATTATGTAGCTAAGAATCCTGACTGCATATCACTAACCCAGGAAAGGATTAAAACTCCAACATGAGGGCTTGTGTTCAATTTATTTTCAATTAAAATAATAAAAACTAACTTGGATTACTCTTTAGAACTTATATAAGCATTTTAGATTTCTAATCACTAGCAATAGTCATAGACCCTAATTTGGAAAAGGTTGAAATATTGTTTCACATAACAGATTTGCAAGATTTTAAGATGTGTGCAATACCTGTACCACACCTAACACTGTAATTGTTTCTTTTACTTGACAAGACAATGCAGTAACAACAGAGTTAAACTAAGACCTAATCATTAAGAAAAATTAGGTATATGAAAAATATATTTCTATATATATTTAAGCCTAAACAAGATAGGGGTAAAACATAAAAGAACCAATACCAAATCAGTAGTTAGTGTCCTAGTCATTTTCCATGTATTCAGACACAACGTTTTTCATCTCTATAATACTCATTAATGCCCTGATATAAACCACTTGTCTGTATTACACAAGCTTTGGAATGTGACTTTTTCTTCTAATGGATGATAACATGATTAAGTCCATGGGATATAAAGTCAAATTGGTATCAAGTTCTGCTTTTGCCACTCATTAGTGAATAACTGTGCCTCAATTTCCCCATATGTAAAGTGACTTTAGATATAATAATGGTTAGTAGGATTATTAAAGGATTAAATTAAAAAACACGTCAGCCACTTGTAATAATGACTCACACAAAGTATGAAATGTATAGATTTTGCCATTATTAAAGACAATTTCAAAAGGAAATAAATAAGTTTACATTCTAAGATTTGTAGTTAGCTCATCTTGTTAGTTAACTAAAAACGTGATAATACTTCTTGGCTAATTTATAAGCAAAGTTCTGATGGGCAAATTAAAATTGGCATATTGCTTCCACAATTGACATCAGCCTCACATACAATCAATACAACTCATTTTATCTATTAAACAAATCAATAAGCAAAAATAATTTCATGCTTAATACAAGTTTATGAATTAAAACAAGCCAATTTTTACCCTCCCAAAACAATTGCCTTTAAAATAAAAATAGAGTAACTTAAATTCCCTAAGAGTGTGGAAAATAATGAAATACTTGGATAATTACTGTTATTTGAGCTAATTGTTTTAAAAAAGGTCAGAATCAAACCAAAAATTTGTTTTGTCAAAAGTGATCAAAAATACCACCAGACAGGATTGATTCATAGGAAGTATAAAGGAGAATATTTTATTTTTTTAAATTTTTTTCTTTTATCAGTACCAGGGGTTAAACTGACAACCATGCACTTGCAAGGCAGGTGCTTATGCCACTGAGCTAAATCCCCAGCCCCTAAAGGACATTATATAAAACACTGATAATTCCCCTTTCAAGAACCATGAACTCACTGTCAAAAGATTATGTAATTAAATAATAAAATAATAACAAAAGTAACCCACATTTTATAAAGCAACAACAAAAAAATTTTTTTTTGATTTAGAAGTCAAACCAAGCCATGAAAACCAAATACAGAAGGGTAAGGATGGTAAAGAAGGAAAGGAGATACTCTAAGATGGATCCTTTCCCAAAATACATTAAAATACCTACTTTAACATAACTAAACTTTGTATTTAACTTCATTATGAACCCTGATATACTATTCAGTTCATATGTGGATAAAAATTATTTAGAGATGGGAAATACAGACAATAGAAGGAAATAAAACATATTAAAAGAGCAATCTCTAATGTGAATTTTTCTAGTCAAAATCGATTTCTTCCAACATTCCAAGTGTTGGACACATGAACACAATATTGGAGAAAGTTAACACGGGACGTATTTTGAGCAATATATGAAAATGACACTGTTACTTCATCCCTTTACTCTTAACCTTCAAAGAAGTACAGTTGATAGGACTGAAACTGAAAGATGATTTAGGTTCAGTAGATATAATTCAAAAACCCAAAATATGAAATGCTCCTAAACTTGAAATGTTTGAACAGCAACGTGATATGGAAGTTCCACGCCTGACTTCAAGTACCATATGCTTCCATCGGCAGCACATATACTAAAACTCACTTCAAGAGCCAGGCCACAGATGAACTGCAGGTGCGTTAAAGATAGTGTATAAATCTACCTTCAGTCTATTGGACAAGGGTCATATAAGACATAAATGAATTTGATGTTTAGGCTTGGATCCCATCCCCATAATACCTAACTATGAATATGCAAATATTTTAAAATCCAAAACAAAAATTTGAAACTGATTGGATTCTGAGCATTTCAGCTTGTATTCCACCAGTATGATAATGAATGGTGAAGATGCATAAAGAGAAGTTCAAAGTGTTGAAGATAAAATTTATGTAATTATCCAAGGTACCCCTATACCTAAGAGAAAGAAACACATTCTTTCCTGCTCCTTTTGAACCACAAGGCCCCCACCCTGACTAGTGTCAACCCTGTGAAAACTGTAGGCCAGATAACTCACTTGAGGATTAAATAGTCTCTTGTTGGTTGGTCTTGTTATTCAAACACAATTCATAACTTTATTTCTGTAAAAAAATGTGTGTGCATTCCAAATTCCAAACAAACTACTTGAAACAACCTGTTCACAAGTTTGGGACAGCTTGCATACTGTATGTTTTGGATGTAAGAAGTTAAATGACACCTTATTGTATAAAAATGTAATATGTATGTGAATCATATAACTATTATTAATCTTCAATAAATTTTGTTAAAATATCCAAAGGTGTGCTAAAATGTAATTCAAATCTCTGCAAAATTTGCATGGCAAATTTCCAAGAACAGATTGACTCACGATATTTTCAATGTCCAAAAATTTGTCTTTTAGTCATAAAGAATGCCATGTTGCATATTTCAACACTTATGTCTTTATCTTAAATATAAAAACGAAGTCAAAATGTAGCCAATATAAAAATCAAAACAATCAAAATATCTTAAATTTAAAACTGCTTTTGAATTATTTTTAATGTAGGAAATGTGGTTAACAATAGGAAGCATGCACAATATTAATTATATGCAAAAACTGAAATTTAAGACTGTAGATGCGATATTAAGCTTCTAGAAATACTACAATTTGTTAACAATAACAAGTTACATAATTTTTCTAAGCTATTCAATGTTTCTTGAAATCATTATCTAATTCTTCACAAAAACATGTAAGCAAAAATGTAAAATATCTGCCATTAATCTAAAAGATAAGGAATTCGTTGCCTTTATCATAAACCAATAGAGAACTACACCAATGAAAATAAAATTTTTTTTCACTCTAAATAGATTCAAAGTATTTTGCTTATTTTAAATTTAAGACTAACCAATGAGGGAAATTACTCTAATTTTTGTACACCTATAAATGAGTTGAATACATTTCTCCCATATATTTTACTCAGTAATCATTATGTTTGAGTACTATTAAAAATTTAAAAATCAGAAAAATTATACTATAATTTCTCCTTTCTTAGGTATTTTAGATGTACTTTATCCATATTTTACTAGCCATTCCTTTACTGAATTTAAATATTAGACAATTGATCATTAAAAATTTGTCAAAGCAATATGTACTTAATCCTATCTTTGAAAGATGAGATTTTAATAAACTTTTTCTTAACTTCTCCTTCTCCACAAAAAATTTTGTTTTGTTTTGTTAAAGCTTTGTCATCCACATTATTTTGTCACTTTATTCAGACTCACTATAGCATAATGCTTAAAAATTGTGAATTGACTTCATAAGAAAGCAAACTGAACTCTGTATCTTAGGTTTTGCTTTTTGAAAGTTACTTTCCAATCATCTAATCTAAAGAATTCAATCTCTTTTTCGTTCTTGCTTCCTTCTCTTCTTGTGGCCCAACTCAGCTTCTACGAGTACCTGAATCACATACATTCTTTTCTCTAAGATTCCTTTGTTTGATTTGCTAATAAAACTCTCAAGTAATCTTTTCATATTGGGAAAATGAATAGTGATTGAAATGCTTCATTTCCTTTGAGTATTCACCACCATTAATAAAATGTCAATGTCTATAACACATTATTTTCATTCCTTCAAATATAATATTCTTCATGCATCTAATGTTTAGAAGAGAGCAAGATATAAAATCTCAACCCAGTGTATTAAGATGTAGAAATAGTCATATGCCTTATTTAGGAAAAATCCACCATCAATACTGAGAAGCAGCATCAACAAAGGTATGTATTCATGAAAAATGTTTCTTCCATCTTATGGCTGTCTATTCTTAACATTCTAAAAACTACAGCACCATTTCTGTTTCATTCCATTTGCATTTCAGACACAAAGCTATGAGACACATTTCTTTTTTCACATTTCTTCTCTCTTAGCAGGTCCTGTGCTTCTGATCTTTGCTTCATTTCTTCCCCGAGAACCTCATGACTCCTGAGCCACCACCCCTCGGCCTAGGATTAGCATCCACAGCAACCAGGTCTTTGGAAGGCCTGACTAGGGAACTCTGATGGGTAGTGGAATGGACCACTTGGGGAGACATTCTTCTGTGTCCCCAAGCATGGTAGGGAATTTCGGGGGATCAGATCTTGGGTCTCTGAGGGAATATACCTTTTGTCTCTTCTTCTTATGCAGAATACTATAGACATGACAGAGGTGCATGGAATCCTCTAAATGCCCCAGTATTCTCAGTCTAAAGCTACCCTGAAACCAGCAGTCTATTTTACAGAATTCTGTGGCACTTTTATATTTTACCTGTATGATAAGAGCCTTCAACCAGCAGTCAGAATCTATCACTAGACATTCAAATCTAATTTCATCAGATATATGCTTCCTTTATATGTCTAAAAAAATTTTCAGTAGAGATCACAAAAGTTGGAGCCGCTCATTCAGAGATTGTATTAAAACCTCACCTCTCCCTATGTCCCTAGTTAGGCAAATTGCTAAAGCTTTACCCTCTGAGAAATTCAAAGTTTTAATTAAAAAAAAAAAAAGAAAGTGAAAATTTTTACTGAAATGTAACAGTACTTTTGTGGTAGTGGTGGTGGTGGTGGTAGTTGGTAGAAAGTAAATTATATACTGCCATGGGACCAATATTACCCAAATTTTGTTAAAATGTGGATCACAAAATCTTTATGATCTGCTAGGAAGAATGATCAGAAACTGATTTGCATTTTATTTATTGTACTTTTTTCAGTCATGTTTCTTGATCTTAATGGACAATATTCTAGTCAGTATTAGGCCTTTGCAATAATGAGGCAATCAGGATCTCTGACACTGATTAATTATTCACTGGTTATTACACATGCACACATTACTCTTGTAATATCCATGTAGATATTACGCACACATATTTATCAACAGCAGGGTTTTAGTTTATGATTGATCTTGTTCACTTTTATAAAAAATAATTTATCTTTCAAAAATTACTTCTGACTGAAGAATCCTAAAAAGATGGGATGAGGTTTATTTTTTTAACCTTGTTTTAGATGGAAATTTTTATGCATATTTCCTTAAGAGATTAAGAAATTTTATTCAACTGATGTTTATTTTTCTAAATTCACAGTTAATATTTAACAGTTACACTTCTCAATAAATATAATCCTTTGTTTCTAGTGTCCTCATTGATTACTAGAAAAATTAAGTGTAGTTCCTTACACACTGTTTCTTGAAATAAGAAAATACTGCATGTATCACTATTAATATTTATGACAGTGCTCTACTCTAATATATGATATAGATTTAATAATTTTAAAGACTTATAATGTACTATCCATAAAGCAGATAAATACCACATTGTCTATGTAATTAGCATCCAGGACATTCAGTGAAGTGTAATCAATAGAAATACGTACGTAGCACAATTTTGAGAGGGAATTGATGACTAAAGAACATTTTGAACTGAGCTAACTCTAAAGCCTCAGAAAAATATGTGGAAAAATCTTGAATGAGTATAAGCATAAACCTGCTTTCCATAAAAACCTATTTTCAAGAACTATTGAACTATGGTTCTGTCTAATTCAGGATTTTCACCTACAAGCCCAAAGAAATACTAGTTTTATCTTAGAAACAGGAAGATAATTGGGCTGCTTATAATTTTCACATAAAAGTTTCACTTACTTTATAAGGTATATCTGGTAGTGAGAACTGGGTGGTAGAAGTGGAGGGTAATTATTCCCTCTTTTATCTTCAGTTTATAATTTCCAAAAATCTTCATTCGGAAATGTGTAGGAATGTGTTTACATCTCCATAGTATAATGAAGAGCATTCTTCAGGGATACAGTGATTATCCTTTACAAATAAACCAGCAATGCCACATAACATATAGTGTGTGATAATCACGGTTTAGTTAGTGAAAATCCTGGCACCAGTATGGGCACTATGGTTTTTAAGTTACCTACCCTAACCACCTCTTAAGGTAACACTGTCTAATAGAAATAATACAAATCACATACATAATTTAAAGTTTTCTAAGTAGCTACACTGTTTAAAAAGTAAAAGAAGAGCATGAGCATTATCATAATTTTTGATCAAAACAGTGACAATATAATAACTTCAACATGTAATTGATATTTAAATATTATATTTTAATTTCACTTTCTTACTAGGACTTTGAACCCAAGGCAAAGTCAGCACATCTCAGTTTGGACCAACCACACTTCCTGTGCTAAATAGCTAGTGGCCACTGTTACAGAGAGAGACCAATGGTTTTCTATGGGATAGTGCTGCAAGCGTGTCAGTTTGTACATCTGCTAGTCCCTGCACATTCTCACAGACCACCAGCGCAGCCTGGTCAGCACCCTTGTGCTTCAGTATGCTTACCTGTGCTTCCCCCGCTTCTCTCTGGATATGAGACCTCAGTTACTCTCTAAACTCTACTGGATACCTTAAAAACTCAAATCATACTTTCCGGTTAGAAACATAATGTAGCCTAAGGTCATGAAATGCCACACTGTGCTACTCTGGAATAATGGGAATAATCACAGGGTCAGGACACTGGTCTTTGAAGCTCATGTACATCATTTGAGGTCTCATGAGAAGTTAGCTGCTGAAGGGAATTATCAATTGTTCTCATCTGTTAAATTAATGTTTGGGCTAGATGAGCTGGGAAGTTGCTGAAATTGCATGATCATTGACTAAGTAATTGACTGTCAGGAAGATATAAATACAAAATGATTTACTAAGTGCATTCAAAACTTATTAATTAGAATTATAATAATTTAATAATTCTATAAAAAGGTGAATATATGAAATGCTATGACAGATATAAATATATATATATATTTATATTTATATGGATTTCTATAGGTGAATGGAACCAATAAAAGTTTATAAATGAAATTTTCTCAAAGTGTGTCCTAATTTATTATTAGCCAAATTATTCAATGTGGATCAAGGGGAGCTATTTTTAAAATAAAAGTTTATAATATTGTCCTTCAAACATACTGAAACCAATATTCAGTAACCTTTCCCTGTATCATTTTCCACCCATACCCTCTGTATCTCAAAGCCACATGGGATCTAAAGTGACAATGACTCTTTAGGAATCTACTTATTAAAATCATTCTTTTCAATTATAATTTGGAAGAAATTAGAAAAGACATAAGTTGCAATATATATAAAAATTTTTCTAGGAAGATATCACATAAGGAAATCTTAGTGAGTAAAAGCATATAGGAATAATTAAATGACTGAGACAGTAAAGAAGCAAAAGAAGGCTAAGTAGTATTGAGAAAATTAAGGAATTATTATTTGAGTTTATATAAAAATTTTAGTCAATTTTAAAATTTTAGAAAGCACCAATATATTAGCCATTTTGTTATATAAACATGATTGTAGAATCCAAATCTCCCCCAAACATATGTAGGATCATATATAGTAGACAGCAATATCCACATTTTTATGTGTTTTAAGTATATAATTTTTGGCAATGTTATTTTCATATTCATGCTGTTATCTCTGTAATTCTTCTCTTTTTATTGACTGAATTCATTGCTTCAGCAGAGAAAAGTCACACATGAACGTGGTGGGGCAGAACTGTAGGATGATGACAGAAAAAGAGAATATATCTCTAAAGTAACAATGAGACATTTTTCCTGATGAGCTTATATATTCATGTCATTCCTACCAGGTAAGGTTCAGTCACTAATTCTCCAAACCTTGATAGACAGACATAGAACATTTGGAATTTTCTATATTGGTGTTCTAATACTAGAAAAATGTTAGTACTATATTCTTCTCTGTGGATGGTCACAATTGATTGAAGTTTAGAACAACAGAAGCACAAAGTGAGGCAATTTTGACAGTATAAAATGTGCATATTACAATATAGTATGTCCACAATCAGTTTTTGTGAGGATTGATTACAGTTTGACCTGAAATACGCCAAAAATATTTTCTTCCAAAAAGTCTCTGGTGCTTCCAAGCACAATCCCTGCTGCGGATACACTAGAGGCTCCAAAATGAACAGAATGTTATAAACTAACAAGATTTGTGAGACTCTTTTCTTGGCAAATTTGACAATAATTAGTGTCTATTAAGTTTTTTAATAGTTACATCATAAAGAAAACAGAAGTAATATTCATGCATATACATTTGATATTTATCAGGAAAGATTATGAATACAAATACTGATGTAATTAGATACTTAGGAAAGGGAAAGAGAAGATAAAAGAAAAAGAGAGGACAGAGGGAGATGGAAGAAACTGAATTTAATTTCTCATTACTCCTTATTTACTCACCGAACTAATCTGCCAGAATATGAAATAAAAACACAGGAACTAAACAATACAAGGGCAGAGAAATTGTTCTTAAAAATCTATTCTACACATCTCTTCATCATCACCAAATAGCTCCAGGTGTGATAACAACTTTATGTCTGCTATTTTTGCCACTGGAATCCAGCAGTGTTCTACCTTTCTTGATTATTCATAGAGCAGTCAAAATGATCTTAAAAAAAAACCTAAAGCTACCATAGCTATATCCTTCAGTGGCACACATCCTATAAGCTTAATAAGAACCATCCTTCTTGTCTACCTCTCCATTGTGATCTGGTATTAGTTTAGCCCTTTCTGTCTCCATAGTCACCTAAGTCTCCATTTAGGCCTGTTAATTGGTCTTATTCCTCCTGCTACATGACCATTCAAATGTTATGTCCTCTATCTGAAAAGTTCTGCCTATATTTTTACCACCTAATTAACTCCTAAATATTCCTCATATGAAAATTGAAATATCATTCCTCAGAGATTTCTTTGGCCCTTAGTTCAGTCATAATTTTATTATGGATATCCACAGCATTTATATCAGTTTATATGATCATTTGATCAATATGTACATATATTTTCCCAGAAGAGTGAGAATTCCATGCCATTAAGGATCATTTTTCTTTCTTACAGTTGTATTTCTAGGGCAAAGAGAGCACTTGGCACCTATTAAATAAGAAATTACTTGAGAAGATTCTATATTTATTGTCTTTCTCATCATTACTACTGGATAACTTAAACTTTCCCACCATTACCACTTAATAATTTAAATAACGAATGAACCACATTTAAGATCTACTATCATCCCTTCAGAAAATTATCTTATGTGGTTTCAATTAACTTAAAGTATGGAAAATTAATTATGAACAATGCAAGCCCCATGCTGTTTAAACACTCAAAATCTGTTTAAAAAAAAAACATTTATATTACTTAAGATACTAATAAATGTGCAATGTTAAATTACTACAGCTAGACTCGCAAGAAGAGAAAGATGACTTTAACTTCTAGCATGAAAGAGAAACAATAATGTTCACTTACTGAGTTCCAAGAAGGTCTAACGTTATTTTAGAGTTCCCACTAAAAGGATGGTGATAATATTAAAGTTAACATTCTGTTCATAGTAGCCACACAATATTTACTTTTAATATTCATCCAGTTTTGGATGTTAAGGGGGATATTTTCAGTAGTGTTAAAGCACCCAAATGGAATCAAGATCAGTGTAAAGCTCTAAACCAGGAAATGTTTTCCAGTATGTTTCACCTTAGGATATATGTCAAGTCATATCATAGAATGTAAACCTACAAATATAGAGAAAAAATAGTTTACTTACAATTTATATTACTAACCAGAGTTATTTGATGCAATAATGAAAATATGCATTATCAACTATTTGAGTATATTGAATAAAGGCAAGGAAAATTCAGGACATTAAATTATATCATGAAAGATATAGAAGATAACGTACTAGAAAAACATGAAGTTAAATTCCAAAGATATCCATTGCTCTTGGAAGCTAAGGCAAGAGGATTTCAAGTTCAAGTCTGCTTGAGCAACTTAACAAGACTGTGTCTCAAAATTAATTAATTAAATTAGTTGACAGTATATCTCCATAAAAAAGCTCTCGTTTCAAACTCCAGTGTCAAAACAACAAACAAACAAACAAACAAAAAACCCAGAGTCATAAAATCAAATTTTGGATTGTTTTATGATTGTAGTTCAAAGTCTGAGGAAATAAAAAATACCCAATACTATTAATTATTAGAAAAATTTAAATCAAAACTACAAGATATGACTATAACAATAAAAAACATCAAAATTCTCTTTGTTGAGGATAGCAAAAAATTGGAGCTATCTTAGATTGCTGTTTAGAATGTGCAATGTTAGAGCCACTGTGGAAAAGAGTTCTTTGGAAAGACAAACAGAGAAGTATGTAGCTGTCTTAGTCCTGGATACATAGCCAAAAGAATTAAAATTAGGCACCTAAAGGAACCTATGTGTGTAAACATTCATAGCAATATTACTCTTAGTAGACAGTCTATAGAAACAACCTAAATGTCCATCAATGGATGAGTAACCAAACATGTGGTACCCAACAGCACTACAACTTAGTTGTAAAAAGAAAGGAAGTACTTGTGGATGAGTTCAAAGACAAAATCCCAAGTGAAAGAAACCAGACATAAAAGGTCACATATTGTCTGATTATATTTAAATGAAACACAAAGAATAGGCAAATTAATAGGACTAAAAGCAGGTTTGTGATTCTCAGAGATAGAAGGGATAGAAAACTAGGGAATTATTGCTTTATGAGGATAAAGTTTTCTTTCATGATGATAAAACTGTTTTGGAACTATACAGAAGAAATTTCTGCACAATATTAGAAATGACTATGCCTCTGGCTTGTACATTTCAAAACAGCCAATATGTCATGTGACCTGTAAAATGCAGAACTTTTCAGAATGGTCACATGAGGAACTCAAATACCTTCTATATATAAACAAACAACAGAAGTAGATAAAAGTGTATCAAAAACCACAGACATAGTTCAATATTAATTCAAGAGAAATCATTAAGTTTTAAATAATAGATGAGGGTCTGTGTTATTATATTTCAGGGCATTCTTCACCTCCTTTACCAGACCCCATCTTTATTTCAGTATTATATTTATAATATGGCATGATAGCAATAAGGTCCATCAGCTGCTCCAGAGACAGAGAAGAAAACATGTGGAGCAGAATTTGAAAATGTCTATCTCTGAGGTATTCTCAGAAGCAATATTAATTTCAGGTGCCAAACTATTAGAAGAGCCCATTACCACGGCTAGTGTGAGGTTATAAAACAGGGAAAAGCTACAGAATTAATTACAAGCAGAAATTTTATAGTGATATCTAGAAAGAGGCATGTAAAAAACCAGAAGACTATGACCCATACACATATTAAAAAAAAATTAGTCAAAACTGTCTCTGATGGTCACCAGATGTTTGAGTTTGCAGAACAAAATTTTGTAATAGCTATTTAAAACTATGTTCAAATGATTAAAAGAAATAGTCTTGAAAATGAAAATGGGATGACTATAATTTATCAAATATATAATTTCAATCATAAGATAAAAATTAATTTTAAAAGTTCTACAGTTGTTAAAATATAAAAATAGAAGTGAATTGAAAATTTTATGTGAAAGGCTCGAGAGAAGATTTTAGTAGCCAGGAAAAAAATTAAATTTAAGCATGATTAGTAGGTATTTTCTAATCTTTAGAAGAAAGGTGAAGAGAGAAAAAGGACAAATTGTAGAACTACCATATGATGGTCCCTGACCCCAGTGACTTAGCAATTTAGAAGAGGGGAGGGGAAAAGAGAGGGAAAGACAGAAAAGAAAGGAAGGAAAAAGAAGGGGAAGAAGAAAGAGATGAGGGAGGAAAGAAGGGAGAAAGATTGGAAAGAAGGGAAGAAAGGGTGCGACACATGAATAGTGCCTCAGAAACCTGCCCCAAGACTTTCCAGTGGGGCAACATATTCATAAAGGGAGTCTCAGAAAGACAGAAGAGGAAAACAGGGAGAAAATTATCTAAAGTAAAAATAAACTTCAGAAATGGTGTGAAAAATATTAATTACATATTGAAGCAGCTCAACAAACTTCAGGTACGAGACTGCATCTACACTGCATGGTGTGGGTTTCACTTATTGTTTTAAAAGATAGCTGTATCCTGTATTAGCTCACTTATAAGTAGAATCTAAAGAAGTTTCACATAAGCAGACAGGAAAACAGTGCTTACAATTGGGTGAATGAAGTCGAGAATTACGAAGATGTTGATCAAAGGGTACATAAAACTTTGTGGTTATAAAATCAGAAAGTTGTGGAAACCTAGAGTACAATATGGTGACAGTAAATAATAATGCATTATGTACTGGACATTTGATAAGACAATTAATCTTTAAGTATTCTGCTATAAAACAAGTCATTGTGACAGGTATGCTAACAGTTTCATTGTGGTAATACTTTTATAATGCATACACATACATGTAACATCACATTGTATATGTTGACTATATACATACACACACACACACACACACATATATATATATATATATATATATAGAGAGAGAGAGAGAGAGAGAGAGAGCTTCAAGGCAACAAAATATATATATATATTAATCAAAGTGTTTTAAATTCAAAGACAAAACAGGTTGAAAATAAAAGGAATGCAATGATACATTGAGTATTCAGAAATAAGAGAGCTATATAGAAATTAGTATAGATATAAAAAAGACTTGAATATACTCAAACATTTCACTGATGTCTACAGAAGACTTCTCAGAAGAAAACATATTCTTAAATGTACATGCAACATTCCTATATGATATACCATATGCTAACTCATAACAAGAGTTTTCACAGTTTTTTAAAAAATTTGAAACCATGCAAAGCATGCACTCTGACCAAATGTTTTCAAATTAGAAGTCAGCAACAAAGGGACAATTAAGAAATCAACCAATATTGGGAAATTAAACATCTTTCTAAATAACCCTCAGATCAAATAAAACAATGAAAATTAGAACATAAAATGAGTTAGATTAAAACAAAATATATGATGTTGCTGAGGGAGTGATTATAGAAAAAAATCAGCTTCAAGTACTTACAATAGAGAATTATAAATATATCAAATGAAAGACTAAATTTTCCATAGTATGAAGTTGGAAAAGAATAGCAAACTAACTGAAAGGAAATAGTTGAAAAATAAGAAAGATTAGAGTAGAAAACAGCAAAACAGAATGGTGAGAAAAAATCAATAAAAGCACAGTCAGTTCTGTTAAAGAAGATCAATAAAATTGACAAACTTTCAGCTAGTTGACCAAGAAAAACAGTGAGAAGACACATATTACCAAAATCAAGAATAAAAGCAGAAAAGTCACTGCTTACTTTATAGAAATTTAAGGATTTAGTAAGCCACTAATGGAAAATTTTATGGGAAAGAATTCAGGAACCAATACAAAATGGTTATAAAATGTGTACCAAAAAGACAAAAGTTATAAAAAAATCAATAAGAAATAAATATCTGTTGATGCATACTTTAAAATTTAACTCATAATTTAAAACTTTCCACAAAATAAAGGCCAACTACAGATGACTTCACCAGTAAATTTTATAATTTAGAGAGTATACACAAATAGTGCTGGGGATAATTATATATACACAAGCTAAAAGATGAATATAGACACTCACCTCTCAATATAACAGCAACAACAACAACAACAACAAACAACTCCTCAAAACTGGTCACAGATGTAAATATTGAAATTAAATCCAAAGTATTTAAGTAAAGACATTTCCCTGACCTTAAAGAGTGACACATAACAAATAAACTCAATTTTATTAACACTAAATATCCCTGTTCTTCAAATGATACCAGTAGGAATATTTGCATATAAATCTGTAGACTGAAGAAAATATTTTATAATCATTTGAAGAAATAGTTCGGGAGTGTGTGGGTTCATTTCCCAGAATCCTCAGCACTGAGTGAGCAGGAGGAAAAAGGGAAAGGGAGAGATTTAAATTGAGAGACATGTATCAAAATATACACATAATTTTTAAAGCTCAAGGAAAAAAATTGTTCAATTTGAAATTCACCAGAGATGTGAATAAACATTTCATAAAAAAAATATGAGAAGAAAGTGCATGTGAAAAGATGCTCAGAGATATTAATCATTAGGGAAATGAAAATGAAAACCCTAATGAAATATCATTTAAGACCCACAGTGATTGTTACATTAAACGAGAAAGTGGTATGTACATATCTTGGCAAATATGTAAAATACTGCAGCCTCTTTGGAAAACAACTTGGCAGATTCATAAACACTTAAACTTGAATTTACTACAAAACCCCACAATTCTACTCCTAGATATACAGCCAAAGATAAGACAGCATATGTCTTCACAAAGATGAATGTCAATGTCATAGCAGCATTATTTATAATAGACAAAAATTTTACAGGTTTTCATCATTTGGTTAGAGAATAAGCTGTACAAGGTTTAACTGTACCATGGAAGGTAACCACTAGCTGGTACATGCTAAAACTTGGAGCAACCTCAAAAACCTTAACCATCTATTATATGATTCCAATTATATGATATGCCCAAAAGACAAATTCACAGAGACACTAAATAGCCTTGGTTGCCTAAGCCCATAGATGTGGGCAGACATGGACTACAAATGGACACAGGGAATTGTTTGAGGATGATGAAAATATCCTCAATTTGCATTGTGGTCCTGGTTACAGAGTTCTGTAAATGGAAAAAACCACTGAATTACATACTGAAAATAAGAGAATATTAAAGAATATGAAAGATATGTCAATAAAATTTCTAGAAAGTATTGAATAAATGAAACTTTACTTGTCACGAATAAAGTGAATATTGGAAAAGACACGTGGGGTAATACAGGGTATCTTTAAGTAATATATTCAGATTTTTTTTCCTGCTGCCGACTATCCAATTCACATTGAAAATACAGTAGTTGTTGAAACAACAGCATGCAAGTTGTCTGCTGAGCATATTTTTGCCTCTGAGCCTTTACATCTGCAACTCCCTCACCGCGGTATGCAGTTCCATCCTTAGCAGGGCATCTGCATGGTTCGTTCTTTCAGTTCTTTAGGTACTCTGATCAACTGCCACCTCCTGGGAGAAATCTAAAATAAACCTTCCGCTTTCTCATCTTCTTTAGTTTGTATGTTTTTCCTCATTACATTTCTTTAAAGTCCATTATTAAACAGCAGAAGAATAGTATCTGGAACATACTAAGAATTCAATAACTATTTGATCAATGAATGAGTCATGTCACCAATACAACTATAATCATGAATACCATAATTTGAAATTACCATCTAGAAAACTTTATTAAAAAGGAAACAGATTAAATGTAAGCAAAAATGTGCATTTTTTTATTTTTTAAAGACTTGGAAAATGTATAAAATATTATTTATGCTATGGACTAAAATACAGAGCAGAAAAAAGAAAATCTATAGAAGTAAAATGTTTGAACTCTCTATATCAGGACTAGGTTCTTTACCAATACCATTTTGGATTTATTTCCTTGGTGAGATTATGAACATGTAATTTCACTGGGCCACTGAAGTCAAAAGCATCTGTATCAATGAGCGAAATTTATTATCCTGACCCAGTTATTGAACAGGAAATCTTTTGTCAAACCACCCCATCACTCTTAAGACACATAAAGAAAATCCTAGGATTTTCATCAGGAGAGTACAAAAGAAAGAATATTAATATAGGAGACCGCCTTAAGATAAAAAGTTTAAGATAGCTCTTCTCATAGTCTATCTATATGATAGGAAAACAACAATCTGGAAAATACTGGTGGCCAAATGAATTTCCTATTGTCCTTTCTATTAAATTCACACTCATTTCTCACAAACTCCTGGTTTCTTTCGTGCCTTTATTGCTCTCTACAGGTGCTGCTATACATTTTTTTCTTTTGGCAATTGTGAAAGGAGAAACTGAAGGCAAGTTTCGTAAGTCTGTCTGTTTTTGTTTTGTTTTGTTTTGTTTTGTTTTGTTTTGTTTTGTTTTCCTTCCTTTGCAGAGCTAGATGTCTGTAAGGATCACAAATTATGCTTTCTTATCTATCCCTGGGAGAGATCTGTTCCTATCCACTTTTCTATGACTGGGGAAGTAAATCTGCCTAGTCTTAATTAGATATTAGTCACGTTTCCTGAACGTATTTTCTAACACTACCTTTATAAGTAAAACTTCATCTTATTACTGTATATCATTGCTGGTTTAAATAATACAAATCAGATATCTCTTTATCAGTCTTTCTCAACTTCAGATGGATCTTAATTGATCAGTATTAATATTTCACCTGAATGGGCAGTGGGAGTTAGAATTAGGGAGAACTTAAGTCTTCACTATTGTATGTTTCTAAATTATTTAACAATGCATCCATTTCCTTGTTTCCTAAATGGTGTAGCAAAGCCTTCTCAATTAAATTGAAGGCATGGGCTGACAGATAAAGCATAACTTCTATGGAATAAACCCTTTTGATATTTTTAAGTATAGCTGCCACTCAATAAACTTGAAATGATTATAGAGAGAAATGACTATTGAGGCCAGAAAATACCTGAAATAAAAGACTTAGATTACTCTTTTTCCAGTCTACTAATTTAGGGACAGTTTGATCCAAACCATTTGCGATGACAGGAGTAAAGAATGGATGAAAAATGGATGAAGCTACTTTTACCAGAATACTTTAAAGATTTTAGATGCACATTTTGTAGAATATTATGCCAAATAAACAACTACTCTAATATAAAGGACCCATCATATCAATTATTAGCACTGTCAATCAGAGAATGAAAGCATTCTACAATGGGCCTGACAGAACTAACTATTATGATTGTTTCTGGAATGTTAGAAACATGCAAATGAAGACACTTCAAGAAGATTTTGACACAACAGGTTTAACAGATAGGGCCTAATTATGTCAGTCATTGGAATTCAATTGCCAGGAAAGATGGATGGACATCCTAGATGCAGAGCTTGGATTAAAGTCTCCCATATAGTTTTAAGATCTAGTTCAAAATAGAAAAAAAAATCAAGTTCTTAATTCTTTAAGATTATTTCTTTAAGGTTCTATGAATAGTTTAATACTAATGGAAAGTTAGTAGAAAAATTGTGGAAAATTAGACTTTAAATATATCATTTTCAAATGTATAACTTAAATATTAACATTTTAGTAACTTGCAAGTAAATACTTATGTTCCTTTCTCAAAGTTAACATATGGTTTCCACTTACCAGCTAGTGGCTAGTCTCCAAAGATAACTTCCCAATGAACGATGCTGTCAAATACCAATTCCAACATAAGCTAACCTCCTTTTAAGGTGAGGGGCTGGACTTACGGCTCATTTTTTGACCAGTAGAATGTAGTAGAAACACTTAATTCTTAGGTCAGGTCAGAAAAAGTTGCGGTTTCCACTGGGATTTTTGAACTGCTCCATCTGCAAGAATCCAGTTACTAGACCATGTAACAGACTGCCATACTTGGCAAGAGACAGTCAGGTGCAGAGCTACATGACAGGACAAACATAACAAGCTCACGCAAAGGTATTTCAACCATTTCAGCTGAAATATTAGATATGGAGGAAAAGCCATCTTATATATCCAATCCAGTCAGGATTTCAGATGACTCAGCTCTTGCTACCTTATGGGACACTCCAAGTGGGAATGGTCTACTCAATTAATATCAGGATGACAAAAGTTGTTTCAAATTTTGGAGTGGTTCATAATGTAGCTTTAGATAAACAGAACTGGGTACAGAGTTGAAAGAGCTCAAGACTAGGTAGCAGTCATGGCCTTCCTTATTCTTAGGCTACCATTCAGTACTTATTTTGTATTAAAAGAATCACAACTTTTCTGTATCCCTATAATAAAATCTGAAAAATGAAAAGACTAGATCTTGATCATACCTTAAGCCCTCTGAAGGGATTCCTGGAATATACAAATTACTTGAAATCTAGAAGATAATCTTATGGATATATATTAAATTTTGAAACATCAAGATGTATGAAATTCAGTAGCTTTTCAAACAAAAAGATTTAAAAATCACAGTATTTCTAAAATCTTCATCTTGGAACTTCAGTTACTTTGTGAAAGTCAAAGAGGAGAGAAAATTTTGCTATATATTCAAGACGTACAATAACCAGCCATGGTGGTACATGCCTGTAATCTTAACAATCTAGGAGACTAAGGTAGGTGGATACAAGTACAAACCCACATTGGGCAATTTAACTTAGCAAGACTCTGTCTCAAAATTTTAAAAGGGCAGGGAATGCAGCTCAGTGTGGATACCCTGGGTTCTATTCTCAGTACCACAAAAGAGAGAGAGAGAGAGAGAGAGAGAGAGAGAGAAAAGAAAATTATATAAATTAGAATTACCAGGTCATGTCATTGTTAACACGTTTTAAATTTTTGTTTAGTTAAAATAGTACTGAGAGCCCATTCATCCATAATAACTTCTAGCAAATATTTCACCAAAAAAATGTCTGTATTATGATACAAACTTTTAAAAGCTGAAGAATGAATAATGAACAAAGCAGAGATTTCTTATTGTGATTATTTTATGGTTTAGGTCCAAAGAGGCATCTTCCAATCTCTAGCAGGGCCCCTATTACCTGGTATTTTCTTCCTCCAAAATCCAAATGTAATGCAAGCTTTGGATTCAGTTCTTAATTGCAGGGATAGTATAAGAATCTTCATCTTTTCCTTTCAACAAAGCAACTTACCATTTTTTTCAATACCAACTATGTACATAAATGATTTTATCATCATGCAGTATATTCATCAAAATTTTCAGAGCCAAGAAGAGCTTGTTAATATTTCACCTCAACCCACAAAGATTCATAGGGACAGGATTCTACATTATTTGCTAACAACTTCTGTCTTGTAGAGTAGGAAGAGATATTGACAGCTCCTGCCCATTCTATAGTTGCCCCACTGTGGTAACAATTCCTTTGCTGCTCATTCTTGCTGTGCCTTCAGCCTGGTTCATGCCTGAGTTGACTGAAGATAACATCACTTTAACACTGGAAGGAAGGGTTAATGGTGACTCTTCCAAAGTAACAATTAGAGATACATAAACTGTAATAGGTGTTATGATTCACTTTCAGTAAGTCTGCATCAGCCCACTCATTACTTTGGTAAAATTTAAAAATTATACTTAAATTAGGAGTCTTTTTGAAAGAATGGATATTAACACAAGCCATATGTGACTAGGAAGAAGACTCTTTTTTCCTATTAATTGCTAATAAGAAATGTAGCCCAAAAAAGAAGTCAAATTGATAGATCCTATGTCACAATCACACTGAGTTGACTCACTCCACTGACACTGACATTGACACTGAGTATAACTCACTCCAATTTTTATTCAATTCTGAGATAGTCATGGGTATCATACCAATATATGATTTTTTGTAACTATCCGTATCTTGTCAAGCATTACATATTAATAATTCTTTAAAAAAACTAACAAGATTTCTTCAAATTTCAAACTTCAGCAGGAAAAACAAGAATGGTAAATTTGTAGAAACACAATTTTCAAATGAAGCATTTAGGCAAAAAGATGAGGTTGGATTTTATTTAAGTGATTTTCACCCACAGTAATACAGTTAACCAAAATGAAGATTTTTTTAATAAGACAAAATGAAAAAAAGTCATGTTGGTGACACTGACTTCCAAGTCAATCTCAAAAAGGTACTTTTCATTGGACATGTTTCTCTGTACTGGAAAATATCATGATGAAGTTCAGTATAATGAAATTTCATATGATCAAGAATTCTCTTAGCTGTCTGCACCCAATTTTCTGTGTAATTAATAGCAAGAAAAAAATATATATATATGTGTGTGTGTGTGAGTTTTTTCAAAGTTCATCACTCAAAGTAGATAATTTGAAAGTAAATGGAAACATTTTGCAATCATTCCTTGAACCCAGTTAAATCAAATTTTTAATTGCAAAATCACAAAACTTTTGCTTCATAAATGTAGGGTGGACACTTGGTACTTTAGGCTTAGAAAATCAGAATTGCTTTAGGATGAGAAATCAGTAGGTGGCACTCTTCCCTCTACATCCTATTTTGAATCACCTTTTCAGGGCAGATTAGAAGTTACATCTTAATTGGGGCAGTAGGAGTCTTGAGTAAGCACTGGTAAATCAGTGTTGGAGACAAGAGAGCATTTGTACATCAGAAAACTACCCACCCTTTCTAAATCTAGTAGATAGACACACACACACACATCTCCATTGTCTATTATCTATACTTACATCCATAAGTAAGCTCTTTTTGCCTCAGCTGATGATCACTACATTCCCATCAAGATTAACATTCTGAAGTCAAAGAATGTTCTCTAATCCAACACAAGCAAAGTTATATTCCTGCACACCCTGGTGGTCTTCATATTTTGATTTTCCTTCTCAGCAATTAAACAACCAAAATCTAAACTAAAGAGATTGGGTTCCATGTATGATTTCAGTCAAGCTGAGAACAAAAATTAAACTGTCTGACTCTGTATTCAGATGAAAAAAGAGACACTGGTGTCTTCTAGGTAAATAATTCATAGTTCAAGTACTCTCTGCAAAGAAAGTTATTCTGAGCAGTGTTGACTTATTTGTACAAATGCTTCTCTGCATTTCTATGTAACTTACTAAAATTCTTCATTAAGAGGTAGTAATAAAAACATTTCCCCTTAAGACTAAAACAGTTTAATGATTTCAATGAAAAAAGCTCACTTTTAGATGAGACCATTTCATTAGCTCATTCAAAATACGATTTCTACATCTGCATATGTAGTCATTGCCACTGCCAGGAGTAATCTGGGTTTCACAAACATTAGAAAGATGTTTCAGGCTTTAATAATAACTTGTTATTTACTAAGTGTCCTTTACGTGGTAAGAAGTTATCAAGAAGAGCTTTGCTATAGTGAACTCATTTCTGTCTTATTTCATATGAGGGATCCAAGGGAGTATTGGAAAGTTTAGCTGATTTCCTTCAAAGGCTTAAAAACTACAGGACAATTTCAAGAGCTTAAACTGAGATATGAATAAGATTTTATTGTTGCTTTTGCTATAAAATTGAATAAATATTAGAACAAATTATAATTCTACAACTTAAATTATTTTTCACAGTTTTTTTTTTTAAACTAGGGATCAAACTCATGACCTTGTGCATGTCTTGCAGGCACTTGTGCCTCTGAGCTAAATCCTCAGCCCCTTTTTGCAGCCTTCTAATACCACTTGTAAATCTTATTTCAGATGTTATGCCACAGCTGCTTCTCCCGAAAGGGTATTCCCTAAATGGGATTAAGAGTGCACTGATGCTCTAGGTGGCTAGATGATGACGAACAGAATCAATTTGGGCAGGTATCTTTTTTCCCATAATTGAAAGACAAGAGAAATGGGTGATCCTTTTGAAAATAAGCATTTATTAGACAGCATAAAGACATGTGAAATTCTTAGCAACATGTTTTCTTAGAAGATATATTTCTCTTTTATTTGGAACATATTTAGGAAAGAACTGATGAGACATGAGCATATGAAGCATGCACTCCACAGGGCATTGCAAAATAAGTTGGTTCTGATTTAATTAATGCATTCTATGACTGGAAAATGCAGATCAGCCAACATTTCTCTTCTGGAGCTTTCTTTAACTGTGTCACCATACACAGTCTCCCTGGATAACTATGCATTATACACCATGGCTTATCGACCTGTGAGAAGATGATGCTGAAAGCATTTTGTTTCTCAGAGGGTGTGGGTTTAGACAACTCTCCTGAAGAAGCCTTGAGATTTCTAAGCCTCTTCACCTGATTTTTTCAGTGCCTGTGCCATCCACAGCACTTTCTCTGGTGACTAACAAAAGACAGCCTGAGTGCAACCTACACAGAAAAGCAAAATACATGCCCATCCTCTCTGAAAGATCTAAAAGTTTAATGTACTGCAAAGCAACTGGAACCAAGTTGTTAATAAACCTTAATCTTGGGCATATTTAATAGGTTTTAATGCATCAGAAAGACCAAATGTACATTCAACATGTGTAACCATAAGAAAACAATAGGTTTAGGGGAAAAAAGTAGCAAAGTCTAAGTTAACTTACCAGATAAGAACTGGTCTCAGAAGTAGCTTCTTAGTCACCAGCTTTTAAAATGAAATTCTGAATGACTTTCTAAATTCACAATTTGGGGGTCTTGTCCCTAATATAGACTACAGAATATTGAGAAGAACAGTATATTATTTCATTAAGTGCTTTTGGAAGAAGGGGATTTAGAGGTAAAACTGCTGGCTTTGTGTGGCAAGGTCATGACCTTTGACAACTTTAGAGCTTATCTCTTTCATCTTCTCACTCCTCTGAGACCCCTAACTTGCAGAAGAACCAAGCCCCTAAGCCTGGGCTAGACAGAATTCAGTATTGTTGTAGAGCTAGATTCTCTCTTTCCCTCTCCCTCTTTCTCTCTCCGTCTCTCTCTTTCTCTCTCCCTTTTTCCCCCCTCTAAACAAAACAGATCTGAACTGAGCCAAGGAAACAAAAATGTATTGTTCCTCGCAGATGGAAGCCAGTGTCGCCTAGGTAACCAGATTAATCTCCTTTTTCTCTCCCTTCCTCTCTTGTAGTGCGGTAATCGGTGGACTCTTTTCACAAAAAAGCCAGCCTCAAAGCTGGGGCTCTAACTAGGTTCCTAATTAGCTGCAATTTACAATGAAGACAACATGATGAGATAATAGAAATTTGCAAAATAATGACATACCTCAGCAAAATATTCCTCCTCCTAAGAACCATTTTTATACAAAAACAATAAAGAGGGCCCTTCTAAAGCAAAGCTGGAAAATGGTGGTGTATTATGTGACACAGAACATTATTGTTCGCCTCTTGTTCCCCCAATCAACAGCTTATTGTTTGGCATCTTAAATAAAAATGACTCAAATACAGGCCACATAATGATCTCCATTGCGCTAATACACTGTATATACTGAGTAGTCAAAAATGTACCAGAGCCAATGCCAGCGGGGCTGATAAAGTAGCAGGGCCTGGGGAAGGTAATTTACAATACAATGCAATAAGCATTATTACTGCTCTTAATCACACATATCTTTCTGATTCCTGTCAGGATGCAACTCTGACATCAAAAAAGGGCACCCAAAAGGAGGACTGCTAGTTAATGAAATATGATGGATCACATTTGTTTTCATGTGGTGGTTAGCTCAAATGAAGCAGCCTCCAGACTGTTAGCCAACAGTATTCTCTTGTGTGACATCAAAGACTACCATTCAATGGGGGCAGAAAAAAATCACAGTAAGACAGCACAGAGGGAGGAGCTCCTAGAAACTGAAAGAACCATTAATAAGTAATCTCTACCTTATGTCCAAGAGAACAGAGCATGAGGAAAAAAGGTCAAGGCCAACCACCACTGATTTCACAATGAGGATCATCAGCACCTTTTCTGCTTTAGGGAGAATGGCACAGCTAACATGCAGTGGACAAGATTTGACATTTTGCTATACAGGAGCAATTTGTCACCAGTGACAGGAGGTGCATACCCTCATGCCTTGTCTGAATCAAGATTACAACATACTCTGAAACATGGAATCCAAAATAATAAAGCAGAATCCAATGCCATGTTTTGCATAAACAAGAATCATTCATAAATGGCAACAGATTGTCTCACCAATCAGGGAAAAAAATACCAACTGAACACAAAGTAAGTCCACATTTGCTTATGGACTAGTAATTGTGAAGAGTACAGCTGCACATACTTGAGAACTAATGGCCCCTGGACTTCCCCATAAATAACTACTGACTAAAAACCAATTGGCCAGAGACAGAAAAAGCATTAACCCCTTGGTCATTTGGCCTTCAGCAACAACAAGACAACTAGATCCCCTCACAGAGTAATTAAAAGGTAACAAGTAGGACAGATTAGAGAAGGTGCCAAATGGGCTCTAATGACTTTGGAGGAAAAATTGTTGTATTTGGTAATAACATTTGCAGAAATGCAGAAAAGGAAGACCATCTGGGTATATCACAACCCCAAAGAGTTTGGCATCAGTCTTTTGGAAATGTGGCCATAATATCTTGACTTGCATAGGGCTAGCCACCTTTTCCAAACATTTTTAAAAAAGAAAAAAATATGAATCTCAGCCAAGAGAGAAAGAGCAAAAGGCTGTGACACAGTGCTGAAAGCAAAGGCTTGGTGGTCATAAATATCTGTGTTTCTGCTTCTACATATTCCATAGATTTGACATTTACTGTAAAAATGTAAACCAAACAAGGTTTACATTTGCATTTAATATAATCCTTACAAGAAATTTTTTCATCCATATAACTCATTGGATGACTCAGTATAATAATTACGATGGACATAATGAAGAGGAATATGTTAATGACTGTATATGGTGTTGGAAGAAGAATGTTTGACTTTGAAGCATTACCTAGCCTGTCCAGCCTGTGTTTATCTATATAAACTGTCAATCATTATTTAAGATTGTTTGAAGAATTAATAAGAGACATGCATCAAGGCATATCAACTCCTCTTTAACCCTGTAATCCCCTGTACCAGAAGCCCAATCCTGAAACAAACCACAAACTGCCTTTTCTGCTCAACCACCCTGGGTCAACTGAACACAACTGGAGAAAATCATACAACAGCACACAGTTCAGGCCATTATCCCACCCACACTTGGTGCTCTTAATGCCATTTATGAATCTTCTCACTTCTCACTTTTGTAGCTGTCTGAATCATCATTACTTTCTGTTCTTCACCATTCTCATCATTTCTAAGTGACCACATTTGCCATGGAGATATACTACCTGCCCATCCACCCACACACACCATCTTCTGCAACTCTCTATTAAACATCTATGCAGAGTTGGAGGTTGAAGCATCTTTATCTCTGTTTGAAATGAACCTTCCACTAGTGGCTGGGATCCACTCTGCTCACATCAACTTGGAACCTGACTCCATCATTTCCCAACAGTCCTATCACATTCTCTGTTCTTCCAGCTCATTTTCCTTAACATTATTCTGGTCCTATTAATCCCTGTAATCATCCCTTCACCTCCTTTAACAATTTACCTACCACCTGATTTCTCAGAGATTCTTTTCAGCTCATTCTCTTTGGTCATGCCATCTATGCATAAAAATAAACTTTAAAATACAGACTGAAATGCATTCTGTATATTCCTCATGGTATGTTATTGTTTTTTCAAATGCTTAGAAAAATGCACCTATGTTTTTAATTCACCTATCAAAGATCTGAGAATATTGTAAGAATTAAAACCCTAATATTCATCACATTTGAAATATTGATCTCAATGCCCTAATAATGATGAAAGTGCTAGACTCCTAGGCAGTCAGAATTAGAAGGAAACTCTGGTTTCTTTGCCTAACTTGCAAATGAAATCTAAACATCAAAAGTCTCAGGGTAAGTTAAGAGCAGAGCTATAACATGATGGAAGGTTGCCTGTTTCCCAATATAGTGCTCTGTCCACCAGAAATTAAATTTTACTGTCTGAAATACTCCCCTTTGCACATAATTCTGTCAAAAATTAACAAACACAATATAATATTGAGCACAATTATAGGAAAAGACCAATTTGAAGTACTATATTGCACTTAAAGTGCTTTTCAACCTTTAATTTTATGGATAACATACTTGACATCTCCACACAATGCAGACACACAAATTTTCAAAGAGCCAAAACAGAGATCAGAAAAATAAATGACCAAGTCTGGAATTAGAACTGAAATGCATAAACATAGGTTTATAGAATTAAAAAAAAAAGTTTAAAGGGACTGTCCAAACCATGGGACTAACTTCCTGTTATTTATTTGTTGTTTGCTTATTCTAAGACCTGAGTCTCAGAAAGAAAAAGATCATACTGGAAGTTAACAGCTATGTTTATTCCGTTCTGTGTCTTTGTACAAGCCTCAACTATATAATAATGAAGAATTAGTTTCTCCTTGGTTAGCTGGACACATGCAGGGAAGAGGAAGTTACCTCTAGAGTTGCATAAAAATTCTTACAAGTTCACAACACCGGTGGTTAATCAATGCATCCAAGTGCCTCAGAGTTGATTTGCCACTATAAGGAACTATTTTCTTCCAGAGAGATGCTGAGTAACTCAGCAACTGAAAGTTCAATTTTACTTAACAGTATTTGATTTAAGTCTGCACATTATATTTCTGTTCTAAAATATGAGAATTTGAGGGAATGAAGGCAATTAAAACCTTTTACTAAAAAGAAAAACAGTTATTATTAAAACCTCACATTGATGCATGCATCCAGTGGTCTACCCCATGTGCCAAAGCCATTTTGGTGAATCAGAACTGTAATTAGGTCCTTCTAGTAACTAAATTCTTTGAACAAAGAAGACAGAACCAATGTATGCTGAATTCTGGGATAATGGATGCCATATCATGATGCCACATCATTGCCATTGAGCAATTTCTCAATTCATTTACTCTTTAAAACTTTTTGCTAGTCAATGTTAAGACATCCTTGCCTTATCATAGGCATGAAACTCTATACAATCCATAGATAAAAAAGGGTCTAAGTTCTTCGAGGTGGACCTCATAATTAGCCAACCTTCCATGCCCCATGAAGATGTGAAGTACAGTTTAAAATCAATAACTGAAATTGTTATTTAGGTAATCTCTTCAGTCATACTTGAGGGTACTTAAACAAACCTGGATTTCTCTGCACTTTACTTCAAAATCAAAACAAGTAGTACCCACAAAAAAACTCTCCCAACCCAGAATTAAAATCGTTCAGGCAGTGCTCTTTACTTAAAGGAAGAAAACAATTAAGTGAAACCTTGAAGTCATCTCATTCTGCCTGTTTAGCCTCTTCATCCCTCAATGTGTGGTTGGCAAGTGTGGCAATCAGGGCTAAGGCCTGCTATCATTCGGCCTTAATTAAAAAAGACACAAGCAGCGGAGCTGTGAATAAGAAATGTAGCTACACACTACCCCTGATTAATTCGAGGCTCATGTTGGATTAATAACTCCAAACAAAGAACAAAAGGAAATTGTTATGCGAATTGCAGCCCTCCCAGGCCAGACAAAGGTCAAATCACAGGATTTCAATTTCATCCGGAGTCGCTTAATCAACTCCCTCGGAAGGAAGACCATATGTAGTTCTGAAAGCTACCCATTGTAGTCCTCTTGTCGCTGGACCTGAGAGATGGCACAGTCACCCTCTCAAACTATGCTCAATCACTTCTCTTCTTTCCCCTTTAATATGACAAAAACTTCATTATTACTAGTGATTAAAGAAGAAGAAATCTGCCCTGCAGAAACATCCCAACAACTGCTGGGTTATGGAGTATGCTGGACGCTGTTGGCACAGAGCCTACAGAGCTTGCTCCCTTTCCTGAGAAAGGTCTTTGCTAGCAGCAACACAGTGTCAGAACCAACACTAGGGTGACATCACTGGCAGAACATTGGGAAGGTTGTCTGACTTCCACAAATTTGTGCAGAAATGATGGTGAATGAAGGTAACTTGTACCTATCAAGTGAAAGTGTATTTAGGGTACAGTCCACAAAGCAAGTATCTGAAGATTACTCTTCAACTAATTCATTTCCCCTTTTGAATGCTGCTATATGGTATCAGAAGACAATACTGTCCCCTATGGCTAGATTAGAAGTTCTGCATAAGATGACAGAAATCTAACTGTCTCAGGAGACCTCAGAAGCATAGACAGCCTCTTATCCATACTCCAGCCTTTCTATTTTCATGTTTTTGGGTTTTTCCTCTCCTATAAACTGCACAAAAGCTAGATGTTGCTGAGAATGGCTGACTCATTAGCAAAAGGGATTTAAGTGGTTTTAACATGTGACAACTTACACTGAAGCATTAACACTTTTCACCTTGTCAACACCAAAGTGCCATTAATGGTGAACTCTCAGGACCATTACAACACTGTCCCCTGTAATCAAGACCAAATACTCCCTCAATGAAATTCCAGCAAATTAGGTAGTTCTTTCAAATGACAAAAAGTATAACCTTTGACGATTGTAATATGAGAATTTGGCTTAATGGAATCAGCACCAGTATCTTATGGCAATGATAGATAGCTAATGTATTCTCTGACTGAGGTGATCTTCTGGAATGTTCTACAAGTGACAGACTATTTGACCGTGGGCCATGAAGATCTACACTGTCTGGTCTAATTTGGAAAGACATTCAGGCTCTGCCTTCTTCACAGAATACAGTAATAGTTTTACCCTGCATGTGTTTTAGAATTTATTCATTCAAGAAATTCTTTGATATCTGTAAATGCACACAATGCTTTATCAGGGCTTTTCTTTCTGAATATAGAATTTTCTTATTCTATATTCTTATGAATGTGTTATTCATTCATTTATATATACTCTTACTGAATAAAAATTTAGTAAGTGCTTACTATGTACTAGGCACTGAGGATATGAGAATGACCAAAAGGCAGCAACATCCTTACTGTCACAGTCTTTACAGTTCAGTCTGCAAGATAGGCAGCAATCAAACAAATGAATGTAAACCTAAAATTATTGTCTGGTAAGTGTCACAAAAGAGAGTACATGAAAACTTGAAGTTTAACCACAAGAGAGACTGCTGGAGATTTCCTTTAGGAAGTGACATTTTTTTCTCAGACATGAAGTAAAAATTGAACCTAGTAAAAATAGGGTAAACAGAGGCAAGGCCTCAATCAGCTGAGAGCCCATGACACTGGAATTATCTGAAAGGACATACACATAAAACTCAGGCCATAAGACTGAAAGTACTGCAAGCTGAGGCTAGGGCAGGTTAAAACCTAGAACATAAAAGCAACCTGTATTATATTCATGATTCTGATGACATTCTAGAAGTAGAAGGAAACCTTGGAAATTGCATAAGTGGAAGAGGTCAAGATAGAATCATAATTCTGTCATTATTGTAGTTTGACTAATGTTCTACCAGGTCTCCATTGGTTGCAAAACAGCTCGCCATAGTCCTTTCCCAGTGCTGAGAACTATTCTTTACACAGGAGAATTCAATCCTTCCCAAACACTGGCAGGGCTGATTCCATTGATAGCATTACCCTATAGGGGTCCCCTTGCCAAAGTCATAAAAGCAACTGCAGAAGGTAGTCTTCTTAGAAATATAAGAACTATTCCTTAATGAAAGATATTTCCATCTTTGGAAAGATTTTTTAAAGGCCTTAAAGGCTTGCTCAATACCACCAAATGAATGAATGACTTTTAAATGAACACAGCACCGGTCCGTAAGATGGCAACAATCACAATTACTAAGGACATCAATGCTGTCCACATAACTTCTGACTCAGTGTAAAGAGCTGGCATGCTTTCTTTAAAATCATATGGCCGCTGTTTAGGTTGGAAGACTTTTTAAGGGAGTGTGATGATTTTGCCTCTGAGATATTTAAAGGTGTAATGGCATTGCTTTGTACAAATATCTACCCTATCTGAAACAGAAACTCTGCCACTTTAATTCAATGAATATAAAAAAAAAAGTTACAAATGTGTCTGAGTCATAATTCCCAGGGAGCATTCATGCAAACTATGTTCCCTATGTGACATACAACTATTAAATAATGAGCACATTCAGGAAACATATTCAGATGTTTGTTACACATGGTAGAACAGCTGCATCAACAGAGCTTTTTGTGGATTATTCTCCAAGATTCTTCTTAAGGCCACTTCATTTCCTTTCTGAAAAGTAGTATTACTTGATCTGCATATTTAAGGTAAATCTCAGAAGTTGGATGAATTTAAAGTTTTTTCACATTAATCTGAAACCTAGAGAACCTATCCAAATTGCAGATAAAAATGTGTAATTATATGATACACATTTTGTGTTTTATAGTTTTTGATTGGATAAGAAAAGACTTTCTTAGTATGGAATTTCTTCACTTTTCTGGTTTGGAAACATTACCATAAATGATAGTAAACAAAATAAGTGAACAAATTAATCACTAATTCTCATTTTTCTTCTTACTAAAAATTGACATTACTTTAGCACACACAGTGCTAAATTTGGGGTCTTTTAAATTTTTTTATTCTTAAAAATGATATGGAAGCCGGGAATTTAGCTCAGTAGTTGAAGCGCTTGCCTGCTAAGCACAAGGTCATGAGTTCGATACCTGGGGGGGAAAAAAAAGAAAAGAGAAATGACATGGAAGGGCCAGAGATATAGTTCAGTGGCACAGTGCCAGCCTGGCAGGCATGAAGTCACGACTTTGATTCCCAGTACCAAAAACAAACAAAACAACAGACATGGAAAAACCATAAAAGTGACACCACTTAATTGAAAAATTAAGCATATCATATACACAACTATGTATACATTTATTTGTCTATTTAATTATTTTATTTTTGTCCAATTATTTATGTTTTTAAAAACCAAGCCAGGAGGTACAGGTACTCATTTATTAATTTATTCACTATTTAGTGAGTGTTTCTTAAGTGCCAGAACTCTGCCTACCCTGGAGATGTTCTAATTGTCTTTGAGACATGTAAAGAAAATATAATTTAGGGCAATAAGTAAAACTATCCAGTGTGAAACATAAAGTAAATGTTAGACTTATGCTTCTGAAATGCTAAAATATAAAAACTTCAATAAGTACTTAGCTAAATACTCCTATGTCATAAGCTAATTAGACCGTTATTTTTAAAAAAATTTAATAAGTTATTCACATGCAATAAAGAAAATTATTGCTTCAGTACTTTAGAATTCAATACAAAATGGTCAAAAGGAATTAACACAGTGGTCAAAAGGAATTAATATGCTTTCCTCAATGGCACACAATTTTATACACTGTAACTCTACTTGTTTTAACTACAAAAGAGTTTCTTTCAGTATAAAGTGTATTTCACTATCAAAATAGCACTGAATTTTATATTAGGACAACAAAATATATAATCTCCACCTACTATCACATTATTTAAAACCAAATTTTACAGGACAAGTCAATTTAGATTTAACCTTAAATTACTACTATGACAGCTCTGAAAAGTAGTTTAGCTTAAAAAAAAAAAAAACAGAACTGAAAAAGCACAGAAATGTTAAGCATTTGCTCAAGATTCAAATATCAAGATTAAAAAATGTTGGATTGACTCAATTTTACTACATTCAAGTCTGTCTAAATATGTATAATAATGTTTAAGCATTAATTCCAAATTATTATACTCACAATTGCTTTCACAACAACAAGAAAAGGTCCATAATGTTAACATTCAAAAGAATACATCAAAAGGACCACAACCATAAATCTCTGTATCATACCCAATTTGTAGTTCTTGATTCCTATGAATTTTATTTCACCTTATTATTAAAATATTATAATGCTTGAGATTAAGCACAAAGATTTTCACTGAGAAAAATAGAGTGGCAAAGATAATGCACACCAAATGTCTCTACCCTTCAAGAAATTCCACAAACTGAAAGTCTGAACATGAAAACCTATATGTAAATATAAAAATATGATTAATAAAAAATAACAAAAGCAATGAAGAGTCTTATAATTAAAATCCTATTAAAATCCTTTCTTCTACCAAATTTTAAATTTATAGTTACTTTAGAAAAAATGTTTAGTAATAATATAAAGACAACTATGGAGAATATTTTAACATTTAAACTATGCTATTGTTAGTCTATCAAATAAAATAAAGTAAAATAATTTTTAAATAAAAGCAAAAATAAAGCTGTTGAATCAGAGTATGGTTTGGGAGAATGAGCTTCTGTATTTAAAGGCTAATACTAGAATGAGAAATGGAGAGATGGGAATCAACAGATTGCAATCCAAAGAGGGTAGCAGCTGGAATCCAAGACTTTGGTAGATTCAGTGTGTGTCTAAAGGAAGAGAAACATATTTTTCTAAACCCATATAAAAGGTTTGAAGGTTACATAAACAATGAAAAGAATCCAGTCTAGAGAGAAAGAACTGAAAGTTACAAACCCAACTTTCTCTTTCTTAAACATCTCCTTTCTACTTTTTAACATAATAAATTTGCTAGTCATATTCCCAAAGAAAATATTATTTTAGCTATAGAAGAACAGTGACTCTCTGTCCTGCATTCCAGTATTTATAGAAAGAGTTCTCAGACAGAGAATACTCTCTACCCCTACCTAGTGGTACCTAATGCTTATTACAGGGAAGAGTAGAACACTCCCAAAGCCCAAAATTAGTTGACAGCTGACAAATAAGTGGGCAATAAACTTTACCTGAAATGTAGATCCAACAATTCACAAAATAAAACATTACACTTAAAAATAAGAATATCTGCAATCACTGAAAACCTAAATTCCCCGGAATAAATAAAAGTACTCACTTTTGATTATCCAATTTTCTTCTTTCTTAGCCAATCAAAAAATAAACTAGTTCTTTAGGTGAGCTGTTTATCAGGAACACAATATGCAGCACAGGAACACTATAAACTTTATACTTAGCTCTTAAGGAACAGACTTGCCTTCTAATTCATACTCTTAAATATAATGGATTAGTAGTTTTAAATAAAATTTAAGAATCTAAACAACCCATTATAAATTAGGGTTTGTTTTGATTTATTTTAATGACCAAATTCCACACTGTTACATTCAAAAGAGTAGTAGGAAAAGCCAAAATATCTCATGATATTTTCAATAAACATAGTCAAAAGAGGAGCAAAGGAAAACCAAATTTGTCCTTAGCAGCCTGGTCCTTTGCTTCTGAAAGGAATGGGTTGTGACAGAACCAAGGGATCGATGGTTCATGGATCCCTCTTCCTGGAATACATAAGATGCCAAAACTTAACAGGCAAACACTTCTCCAACACTGAATTAGGTGTTCTGATTTAAAGTACTCTAGAGAAATCTGTGAAACATATTTTTTTTAAAAAAAACCATTGATTATAGTCGATGGCTAGGAAAATCAAATCTTATTATAGGTGGAGTTGGTGAGGCCTTGACTATCAAGATGATGTTAACTCTACTTATGAATCTTAAATTGTGTGGACAGACTTCTTCAAAGTTCTCCAAAGTGAATCTGCAGTGACATTAATATAATATTACCCTCTCACAAGATGGGGCTACTAACAGAACAGTGCACGGCCATCAAAGACTCATATAAGGCTTTGTAGCCTTTGAGTGACTAAGAACGTTAACACCCCTTTTTTTCTTTAGAGAACTATGTTTTTTATTTCATGTGTAGTACATACTACTTATATTACTTGTGGAGAATTAAGATCCATGAAAACTCTTCATATTGATTACAGTAATAGATACTGAGTTACATATTCATTCTCTCATTTAATTCTATGGCATATTCATCACTATAAAATACTTCACTTACTCCTCTGGTTTCTGAAATTCTGAGCCTCTCTAAGCAGAAACTAAAGTTTGAAATTCTTCCTATTCCACACTAGGCCTTCTCCTTTATTTTAATGACCAAATTCCACTAGGCTAATTACTCCAATGACTTCAAGTATAAAATCAGATCTTGGTGCTCGCTTGACGATAGACTACCATGTTCTACTGCTTTCTTCATCTACATTTGTATGCTCAGAAAGGCATCTAAATTTCAGCATATTTGAAATTAAGTTCATTATTTCCTCCTGTTCTTCTTCAATGTTCTCTAACTAAAAGTCTCTATTCACTGAAATTCCAAAAGCTAGACATTTAGGGGTTAACGTCAGCATCTAATCAGTGACTAAGTCATATCAATCCATCCTCTTAGATATGCTGTGTGTCAAAAAAGTATGCCATTAATCTTCCTAAAAATACTCTTTCAACACATTTATCCCATCATTCTTGTCACTTTCTGAAGCAATTCTGGAAGTTCTCTTTTGTGAGTGTCTTTAGTTGTGCTTTCATAGCTACCTGGATATACTACAGTGATCCAAAACATTTGTTTTTAATGGCCATTTTAACTTCAGGGAAGAGCCAGGTTTCTGAATTGCATGCATGATGTCAGACACAGTGAATAAATTGGATGAGGAAAACAACATAATGTTTTTATGAGCCTGCCTTTCACTTGAAAGCAGCATTCACTATATATATATATATATATATATATATATATATATATTTTTTTTTTTTTTTAAATCATGCCTAATAAGGACACTCACAAAAGAGAATCTCCAACTGCTTCAGAAACTGGTAAGAATGATGGGCCAAGTGTGTTCAAAGCAAGGGGAGGTATTTTGACAGGGTTAATGACAATGCAGCTTTTATTGCAATAAATCTTTACTTGAGCATTTACTGTCTACTTTGATCAATCCTTGCATCACTCAGCTCTGATGTCATTGTAACATCATTCTACTATGGGCAGAAGCACAGCAAGATACTGGGTAATGAAACACCAACTTTCCTTAACATGTTTCCCAAAACCTGTGTGAATGTTTACTCAAGGCATGTTTAATGACTAGATGCAGAGTCATAAGAAGAATAATGTGAAAATAAGACTGGAACATCTATGAAATATGTCTCTCATATGGAAGACATTTTGTTATGAATTGGAGATTTAAAGTAGCAAAACAGCAAATAGGTTCAACTAAAGTTATACTAAAGTTTGGACAATAGAAAAATATATGTTCATGATCCTGGAAGGAGAAAGATGTGTCGTTTTCTTCTAACTGCTCTCATTTGCATGCTGCTTTGCTGGTACAATAAACAGACTGATTTAAAAATCAAATAGCAGACTGTAGGAAGTTGTAACAAACCCTGGATTAGCACAGGATGATAACTGAGAGATCTGCTATATTAAATCATGACAATAAAAGTAAAATCCTTCCATCTTTTCATGGATTACATTTAGAGCTCAAATCTGAAAGCGTTAAATGAATAATAATGAGTGGATGCCTCTGTGAATGATTGAAGCCTAAATCACATTTTAAGTAGACTATATTTATAAATCCCTTTGCATGACACAATTATAATTCAGACCATACACTAATTAGCACCAAACATCTATTTAATATTATTTAGCAGGTTTAAAATATTTTTATTTCTTTCTGAAAACAAATAAGAGAAATGATACTTTACATGATACAAGAATGTTAAGGATCTAAGTCAAAAATAAATTAATGCTACTTAGAAGCAAAATCAATTATATTTCAAAAACAAATAACTTCATTTTATTTTTGTTAGTAATGACAGTGACTGATGATAATTTATATGAGACCGCAAAAGAGCCAAAATTATTCTCCCACACAGTGATGACATTCTTAATACAAAAATTCCATTGCTTTCTATTGACTGTTTTGTTTATACACTGCTCATAATTCCTTTAAAATATAAGTACTGCCTCATTGGTATTATATCACAGTTAAGTGTACCTTAATGGACTATTAACCAAGCACCAAAACCTCCCACCAATTTTTATTTTTAGATAAAATTCCATGTTGCTCCAGATTCATCTGACCAGTGAATACATCTTTGTTTTAAGTTCCGAACTGCATCTGTAGTTTTTAAAATATTAACTACTATTTTACATTGCTTATTCCCTCAATACCCATGATTTCCTAGGAAACAAGTGCTTAAAATTCAAAATTTACCAGGTTTTTTTTTTAAGTAGGACACTCAACTTCCAATATTTTGTTTAAAAAGTTATTTTTGACCCTATTTAATTAAAGAAGCGAGAAATGTTGGCAACTCCAACTAGCCATATCTATGCAGCTTTCATATGTTCAACTTAGTTCTCACTACTTTATATGATATAGCAAGTATTATTTTATCTCCACTTTATCAAAGGATACTGAGGTACACAGGGGTTAAGACACATTTTCAATCATGCAACAAATAGAAGGGGAAAGGCTGGTGTTTAAACTGTGTCTGTCTGACTCTAGAGACCATGTTCAATTGTCTTATATCAACTATGTAAAGCACAAATGATCATACAAACAAATCTAGTCTCTGACCCTGAAACATCAAAGCAATCTCAAACAAAAAGAAAAAAGCTGGAGGCAACACATTACCTGATATTCAAATGTACCACAAAGCTACAATAACAAAAACAGCATGGCATTAGAATTCAAAAAAGATATACATACCAGAATACAAAGGGGCCCAGAATAAACTCATATATTTCCAAACAACTAATTTTCAACAAAGGTACCTAGAACACATGAGAGAAAAAATTGATCTGTTCTATAAAACTGGTTATCCACACTCAAAACAATAAAATTAGCCTTTTATCTCATGTCACATATAAAATCAGCTCAAAATAGATTAAAGAATTAAATGTAAGACCCAAGACTATAAAAATCATGTGACAAAATCATTGGGGAGAAGTTCCATGACACTAGTTTTAGCAGTGATTTCAGGAAACACAAAAGCACGGGCAACAAAAATCATCTAAAGATAGATGGTTGGGATTAATTAAATGAATAAGCTGCACAAAAAAGGAAGCAATCAACAGAGTGAAGAGACAACCTATAGAATGTGAGAAAACATTTGCAGAAGCTAACATTTGCATAAGAGCTATCCAAAATATATGAGGAACTCCACTAAAAACAAGAGCACAGCCAGGCATGGTAGTAATACATCTATAATCCCAGCACTCTGGAGGCAGAGGCAAGAGTATTCCTGTGAGTTTGAGGCCAGCCTGGGTCACAAAGTGAGTGCAAGACTAGCCTGAACTGCACAGTGAAACCTCATCTCAGAACACACATGAAAGAAAGGAAGGAAGGAAGGAAGGAAGGAAGGAAGGAAGGAAGGAAGGAAGGAAGGAAGAAAGAAAGAAAGAAAGAAAGAAAGAAAGAAAGAAAGAAATTTTTAAAAAATAGGTAAAAAAATTCTGAGTAAACGTTCTTTAAAAAGACAGAAGAGATCCTAAATAAAAAAAATTCTCAATAGCAAACAATTAGGGAAATAAAAATTAAAACCACAATAAAATATCATCTCATACCCGTTATACTGGCTATTATAAAAAGATAAACAATAGCAAGTATTGGTAAAGAATTCATTCAGCCACTATGGAAAACAATATAGAAGTTCCTCAAAAAATTAAAAAGGGCACTAGCTTATGATCCACCTACACCACTTCTGAGCAGATAGTAAAAAAAATGAAATCAGTACATGGAAAGGACATCTATACTCCCATGTTTATTTCAGTGCTATTCATAGCAGCCAGGATATGAAAAGGACTTAGCATTCATCAATGGATGCATAACAAAATGTATTGTACATATATATCATTATATAAACATGTTTATATAGCTATGTTTATATATCATATATGCTTACATGTTTATACATGTATGTTTATAATGTTATAAAATATTTATATGTTGTTATATATACACATGTATGTTTATATATACATATATATTTTTATATATTTATATGATTTCTCTCTTTTATGGATATATATCTTTTATGGATATATATATATATATATATATATATCCACATGCAACAACCTGGATGAACCAGAAGGACATTGTATTAAGTGAAATGAGTTAGACACAGCAAAATCAATACTAAATCATCTTACTTATGTGTGGAATCTAAAAACATTTTTTTTTTATAGAAGTAGAAAGCAAAATGATAGTCATTAGGGGCTGGAGATGTCAAGGGTAGGGCTGGGGAGATTTGTGGTCAAAGGATACAAAAAATTCTCCTCTAATTCTCATGTATTGTATGCAGTTTCTAATTTACAAATTTGTGATTTCTATGTCATGTATAAATTTCTAGCCAAGAACTCAACACTGACCCATAAATATATATAACATCCTAACTGTTTCGTATCTCAAAGAATAATAATCACTGGTACATAGCTCTATAAATGATTCAGAGAAACTCCATAACTCAGTACAGCTGGAGATTCCCAGGTAGGGAAAATGGTAAGAGCTGAGTGAGGCAAGGATCACAATATAAAGACTTAACATGCTAGTTATAACCTCTTGGTATTATCCACAAAGGAAACAGGATGAATAAAGAATGAAGATGTGTTATGTACATGTACCAACTCCTCCATGAGGAACGTAATCACAGTGTGCTACAAACATGTACTAATAACAAATCAAAATTGAAAAAAAATCAAAGTTAAAATTATGTGCAGTAGAGTCAAATTCATGCTTTAAATGGATCACAGCATGGAAAAATACTGAATACACACTCAGGCACGGAGATTATTTAAAACGTCACTATTATTAAGCAATCGTGGCCTACATTAGTGCTAAACTTAGAGTAAGGAACAGGACTATGAAAATCAACTTTTAGAGAGTATATAGATTTGATCTGGTAATTGATTACATTGTATATGTTGGTAAGATAACAAATTATGGAGAAAATAATAGTAATAGAAAATATTTTATAAACATAATGTTTTAAAAGTGGTTTGATTTTTCCATGAATAATTATACTCAACATAAGAATGATAGTGTACATCATGGTGAAAGAAATCACTATAAACATCAGTTTGGCCTTACATTGTTGTTAACTTTAAAAAAATCCATCTGAATTTACATTTTAAAATACCATGTAAATGAATTTATTTCCAGAAAATACCAGAATATTTTATAATTTTAAATACAATGAAATCAGCCAGCATTAACCAGTACATTGCTACCGTGAGGCTTTGATATATCAAATACTCATGATTGAATATAGTTCACTGGTTCAATTATAAAACTAGAATTAAAGGTAATATTTTCATAGCATATACTGTATGAAGAATTAATTTGGTGCGCTAGTATTTCCTGCTGTTAACTGTCGCACCTGCTGTTGAATGACATTTAAAATTAACTCATTCATTCATTCACTCATTCAACCAGACCATGCTAGATGAAGGCTATATGATTAAAACCATTACAAGCTCTTGGCAAGTGTAAATAGAAACTAAAGTATAGTTACTATCTGAAAGATTTTTAGAACTTAAGAAAGTCAAGCATAGATACATTTCTTCCTAACAGTCACAACTACACCTGTTAATGAACAGCATTTTATCTTCAGTGAAATTTTCTTTATTATACTCTATTGGTGCTCTCCAGTACTAAATACAGCAGGTTACATATTTTACATTTTGTAATGACCAAACTTGCTGTTTTCCTTTCTTTTGTTAATATTAGAAAGCTTTAAACTAACCTGGAATTCTTATCCTGAAAGCTAGATTTTAAGAAGTCCAGAGTCACTTAAAATTTCTGTACAAGCACAGTTGTAAGGTCCACAGATTTCAGCAAAATTTGAAGTGGTTCCATAACCTCCAAAAGTGTTTTAAAAAACAATAGATCTTTTATGTAAATAAGTAATGAATCTAAAAGATGTTTCCCTAAAACCAGTTAAAGTAACTTTCCTCATTTGTTTTATTTTTTCCATGTGCCTTCATAATTTTAATGCAGGACTAAGAATGGAAGATATAAAAGCATCACTCAAAAAAACACTATCCAAAAATTGAAAGTTACATTCTATTCAGAATGCATCTATCTGTTCAGTTATCATATTCAAGGTTTTTATAATCATTTATGTGTAAAATGGTTCCTAGGTTTGGGAGGTATAGCTTTAAAACAGTAGATTGAAACTCACCTGACCATTGCAAAGTGTATATATATATATATATATATATATATATATATATGTATATATGTATATATATATTTTTTTTTTTACTTAAAAAAAAATCCAGGTACTAAATACTCATTAAAGTTGCCATCCTTTTCATAAGAATACAATGCATGATGTTATTTTTTTTAAATGTCACAATTTTGGCAGCATCAAAGAGTTTCATTCTGTGAAAAAAGGAGGTTTCATACAAACAGGTGGCTCTTAATGGACTTCCAACATCATCAGCATCCACAGGTACACGTGGTAGGAAGAGAGTGAGTAACATTTTTAGAAACAGTAAAAGTTATTGTAATTCCATTTCATTTCTGTGGAGCATAATGAATAGAAATAAATCTTAATTTTCAGGGAATTTGCCTATAATTAAAATGAATAAAATATTTAATCTTATGGTCCTGGAATCAGTATTCTTTATTAGTAATAAAAACAGTTGCATTAAAGATGCACTACTGTCCTCTTCTAAAGAAAAACAAGTAAGTAGACAAATACTGCAAAATAGTTCCCTTCTCCCTCTCTTTGATGATAAATACTTGAGATTTGTAAGCTGAAGATCTTTTTGCTTTTCTTCCTTTATTTTTTTCTTTTTTTCACAAATCACTTACAGATATGGGTTCACTCTATATTCTAATACCTCAAATTTAGAGCTATAGCTGTTAGGTGGCAGCAATATTTAACTGTTTTGATAATCTAGGTCATTTTCATTTGCTCCGATGGAGAAAGCGAAACATCTCCCAAGACATTTTGCTAGTCACTGAAAGTTTTGACTTTTTGAAGAGGACAAAGAATTCCATTCAGCTTTCAGAGAATGAATGAGTGAGCAGGCATTTCATCTTCCTCAAGTCCCTTGTCTCTCATTTCTCCAGCACAATACGTGTGCAAACAAAAGGCAGATTATTAAGTTTTAAAATGAAGCTACTTGTTTCTGTCGTCTCTCTGGATGCCTCAGCCCTCCTTTCTCCTGCCTCCTGCCGCACATCTGGTAACCATGTGTGGTAGTGCTAATGAAGACTTTCCTGAGTGAGTTACAATTAGTTCCGACTGCCGCGCAGCTTTCCTGGGTTGTACCAATGTGAAGGATGAGAATGGGGGCGAGAGGGAACCAATAACTCTTGCACTTCACAAAACTGAATTTCCCCCCGCCCCTGGGACTCTCATCATCACCCTCCCGGAACGACTTTTTTTTTTCCATTTTTATTTTTTTTTAAAAAAGGTGTAAGCAAATACTTTCAGTGTTTCCTCTTTCCTTTCCTCCAAAGCAGCATTTCCCTCAACTTGATTGAATGCTACATCAAGCAACAGCACTTCTACAATGCTTTGAACAATAGAGAACTGTTAAACAGATGCTCGTTTCCCAGGCTGGCCCGTGGATTATATTTACCTAACAATTTTATCTACTTTAATAAGAATTTGTGTGTTTGCGTTTTTACTGGTTGAAGAATTAGAAGGAACTGCGGAAGCGACTGTACTGTATACAATTAGGCTGTCTTGGAAATGCACACTTTTGTTTACTCTAAGTCTCTTCCCCCCTTCTCAATCAAGCTACTAATAGAGCTGTTTTAAGTTTCAACCAGGACCATATTAACTGCGGGTCTCCACATGAAACGGAATGCTAAATCCCAGTGTCTCCTGACGTGAGCTCAAAGTCTCCCAAATCCTGTTTTACATTTCTGTCTGAAATCACAGTTATTTCTCTTCAATGATCTTCTTTCCCCCCTTAAACCTAGCAAATTATGTGTGCCAATAAATATTATATGATGGCATTAACGGTCTTTTAGAGCTGGTTTTCAGTGACTCTGATGTTAGAAAACAATGTAATTTTTTTGTCAGGTTGTGCCCGTATATTTTTCTGATGCCATCTAACTTTAAATTTCATCAATTCTGGTCTTAGTATGTGAATTTATTCAGTTAAAGCTAGTCAACCACAGTTTACATTAAAGCCTATTGTACACACTGATATTTAGACAGTTGGGACACAAAAGCCCTGAAACTATAAACAGGTACAATTAAACATTTACAAATAAGAATTTAAAATAAGAAATAAAAACTGGATTTCCTAATGCATCACTTCAAATTGTTACATCATATAAATCATTCTGGAAAAAAATGAAGTAATAAAGCAAAAGCACAGAAGAAAGCTGCTGGTATATTTTCTCTTTTTAACAGAAACCAAAATTAAATGATATTACATCCAGGAATAGTGATCATAAATAAAACGCATTAAGTATATTAGGTTAAAAAATAAACCACAGTCCTTTAACTCACATGTATCTTGAATGCCAATAATTTCTTAATGAAAGAAAGTACAGAGTCTCTCTCATTATAAATGTTGAAAAACATTTCAATATAATTCTGAAACACAGAATATTATTGGTAATGCCAACTCTGTATTATAGAATGATGTTTTCACTATTAATTTTTCTTTATTTTTGTGAATAGGAAACTGACTTTCTAGTACTAGCAAGGATAGATAATGGCAAACCAGTGCCCAATGCCTCTTAAGTTTCAGGAAGGGGTAGTTCCATGTGAGAACAGTAACTCCATCAGACATCCCAGCACTACACTTAGTTAACAGCTTTCAAATTTCTTAAGGTTTCTACTGGATTTTATAATGCAAGTACAGTAAAGATAAGTAAAGCTGATCTTAAAGGTAAATGACTGAAATTTCTACAGTTTTCGAAAACAGAACTGGTCCTTAATTGTTACATTCATAAACCAGCTTTAGATGAGGGCATTATATTTTTATCAAGCTAAATAATAAGATGTCTATAAATTCAGTAATACAGTGTGTCATGTCCTTATCTAAGATGATGTTCATTCTTAGTTCCTGTGTGGCTAACATTTACTCTGCAACCTGATGCTGTTATAGTACATCAGAATGCATCTCTACATGATTCAGAATCATTTCTGTAAACCGTAGATTTAGTGAATTGCAGCTCTTTTCTCAATATTTCAGATGGCAGGGGAGAAAAACATTTTTTAAAAAAAAGTAATAAAGTACTCATACAATGGATAACAAACTACAAAAATCATTTTAAATGGCTCAATACTCAAAAGGACTTTGTTTTGTAAAGATAATTCTTGTACTGTATGTACAGATGTTTAAATTAGTGCACACATTCCATTCTTATCTCTCTTAAATTCATCAGGATAACTGTAAGTCTTCACTAGGCATGTTATCAATGTAAAAGCAATAAAAAAGTCACCCTCTTGTGAATTACTATTTACAGCATTTCACAAGAATGGCATTCGCACCCTCCAAATGAACAAGACTGTCTCTTTAAATTGAAGGACACCAAAGGCACTCTTCATCAGTTAGCCTTAGCAATGGGGAGGAGGGGAAGGGAGAAAATAAACCATTTTTCTATCATTTGAACTCTCTCTGACCTTGCAAGCTATTCAACTATGCACTTAAGACAATTCAAATAAATAACATATATAAACACATATAGAGCAGATATACAGATAGCAAAAGAGTGAATCCTGATAAATTGATAGGTTGATATGTAGAAATTAACCATATTGAAGCCCATTTCTTAGCATTTTCACTGATAGCACAAGAATTCCCATTACTAAACAGTAAAAACATGTCATGAGTTTAATCAATAGTTCTTGGAACAAAGGTATGTGCAGACTTGCTTGAACATCCTATAGCTAAAAAAATGGTAAATGAACAAAGAAAAAATGAGAGTCACCTTGTCCTTACATTGTCTTAAAATTTCACAACACAAGATCATGATTCTACTGTTCAGCTGTGGTTTTCATGGTTGTGTTTCTGGGACAACTGAAGTTTTTTTTGTACAGAGCACTGATAAAGTTAGTAACCTAAACCTAATAGTTGAACACACTAAAAATAATCCTACACGAATCATGCATGAAATACATTTAGGTTGCTTTCTGAAACCAGCCATTACCTCTTCCCTAAAAAGATATAAAAAGAGAAAAAAAGTAGTAATTGAAATTTAAAATATGACAAAATTATCCTGTATATTTTAACGTTTAGAGAGCTTTAATCATAGCTTTTAGAAGCAAAAACAAAACCCTACCAAAATTAACAGAACAAGATAGAGATAATGAGTCACCAAAGAAACCTTTCTCTCAGAAAGAAACCACGTGGATGTGGCGGTTTCTTTAGAGGAAAACACATGTCTCGAACTCTTGGGAAGCTCTGTCCCTGGCAGGGGAGTGGAATCCAGAGCTCCTTCATGTTCAACCTAAGTTGTCCTGCTACCTTCCGCAGCAGTGACAGACAATACAAGCCTAGAAACCAAGAGGCCAGAGGGAATGGTTCTGTTGTGATTCTATGACCCCAGAACAAGGATTTCTCCACAGTCCTGTAGTGAATGACTGAACTAAGGGAGTTCTGGTATCTCTTCCTTGTATGATGTCAAATAGTGCCGCATTCCTGAGGCTTATTAACACATAGGGACTTTTACTCCCATGTGGATTTGTATTTTTCCCCAAAAGAGTAAAAATATATGTTAAGTGCAGGAAGATTTTTTAAAAATATGCTTTTATTTATTACCCTTGGAGGAAATTAGAGGTTTCACATTTGAAGTCCACTCAAACCTCCCCTTTCTAGGCTTCAATGCTACATGGTACAGAGTGAGTGGAAATCAGTTTGTCCACTATTTCAGACTTATAAACAGCAATCCAAAAATTTCACCGATATTTATAATGCCTCAGTCTTGTTTACAGGTGAGTAACAGCAGTTTCTACTAAATTGAAGAGCTGTGTACGATTTTTATCTGGGCACCCTAATTAAAAATTATTATTTATTATTCTTGTAATGATTACTGATTTTTAAAATTAATTGATCCACTATACTTCCTTCCTGGCTTCAGGTGAGAAAGATAACCAGTATTTGTTGCATAGGCTATCTAATAATAGATTTTAAGAGAAAGACTTAAAGAGCTCTTTCCCTTTCCCATATCCATCCCTGGAAGCATAAAATAGCACATCTAATGGTGGGTACTAAAATCAAGAAATGTGAGCAACCATGGAAACTATGAGTTTTCCCAACACATGTGAGTCACTTAATGTCCCCATCAGTAATTCAGCCTCTCAAAAAAACAGAGATTCAAAAGGAGATGATGATTTAATGGTTTTTCCTGTCTCTAAGTAAGATTTGGTATGACTAAATAAATTTCTCAATTGCTAGCCTAAAACAAGCCAAAACAAACAGCTTTTAAAACTTTATATTGTGGAGTGGTAACTGTGAGCATCTCATTAAAGTCAACATTAGATAGATAATACTGAAATACATTAGATGCAAAGGCCTCTCTTGAATTCATTGATTATAGAAATAAAACCTCTGCAACATGTCAACAATTAAAAATAATCTTAACCTATATGTTAACAAATCCAAAATTGTTCACATTTAACAATAAAGGTGCAAATATATATATATACCCAAGGTAAATGCTCAAATGGATGCAAAAATGTTGAGGTACTTTTCTTCATAAAATGGTTTATAATTTCAACATTTTCACATCAATAGAAATTTTGTCTAACTCCTGCTATATATATACATATTAGTTTCCCTTACCTTTTGGTAATATGTTATATTTATTTTAGCAACAAAAATATAAGAATGATGCATTATAAACATTAACTTCAAATAACCAAGGAAAAGCCATTCATTTAATAGAGAAACTTTTATCAAGCGCCTATTGTATCCCCCGGAAGTGCTCCAGTCCTGTAGGAAGTTAAAGTAGGCAGAGACAATAGAAGCAAACACTTGTTTCCTTGCCTTGCTGATCTTAATCTTATTGTGGAAACCAGGTACACATACCAGCTTTTAAAGAATTCTCTAAAAATTTAATTCAAGCCAATGTGATCAGACAGGCTAGTCCCCTTCATTGTCCTTGTTCAGCTATGTCTGCATGATGATTCCAGGAAGCTATTTTTGTAATAGATGTTCCATTATAAAAATAAAGGGGTAAAGACATATCAGAGGCATATTTAAAAATCCACATTTTAAAAAGCCAAGGTATTATCATTGCTTTATCTAATAAATATCTGTTAATATTAGGATGATAATGTCAGTAAGTACCTCTATAGTATATCTATAAAGAAGAAATAAAGTACTTTGATAAAATAAATCACAACATTTATTTTAATCACAAATTAGATTTAAATAGTGCGTGATATTCATAGTATAACTAAGACTGTTTGTTTACTTGTTTGTTTGAGACATGGTCTTGCTAAGCAGTACTGGCTTACCTTGAACTCACTATGTAGCCCTGAATGGCCTCAATCTTGTGAAGGTCCTCCTGCCTCGACCACCCAAGTGCTGAGATGACAGGTGTTAGCCACAATCCTGGCTATAGTTTAATAATGTAAGTGTGCTGTGCTAACAAAATTTGAAAATATTTCTATTATTCAATGTCACTGGAATATCTTTAAGTTTTATAAATAATATAATTACAATAATCCCCATAACTATGAACATGATGTGGCCATTTAAAAACAGTACATTTACTGTGTCATTTTTTCAATCAATAGCAGTAATAATACATCCTACAGTTTAGATTTATGTTCCATAAAAATCACTTTCAACTATTTTCATGATAATTAGTTTTACTGGCTGTTGCATCACACTAGTATGTAAAGAATGGCAAAGAAATCCAACAATAGGCATATATTTTTCATGATCACCTTTAGTCCATGAAAGACTATTCTTCACTCTAATCTCATTTTTTATCATAGGTATAACACAGTACCAGTTCTTTGATTCCTTACTTCTCAGTGATCTCCTTCTCTATTTTTATAAAGCCCACAGAACCTTCATCAAATATGTTTCACAAAGAATGTGTCGTCTAGTACTTACCAGTGTTTAATTTGATATTCTAATTGTGAACATCAGTAAAAGAGAGATTAGATCAGATAACCCAGTTTTGGAGTAGGTAAAAGTAACTGATATAGCTCTCTGACAGAGCCTGAAAGAATCCTGGGTTCACATCATATTGCAAACCACCTAAAGAAGAGATGAATTGTCTTTCCAGACTTTCCCATTCATAAATTTCCTGTAGAAAGGAAGTAATTGTTTTTGTTTAAAGGAAACATCCTGGGTTAAATTAAGCAAAAGCCACATTTTCTGTCAACAGAAGACAAAGCAGAGAGGTAAAAAGGTCAATAAATATCGGAAAGCAAATGACTAACTAACCAGTATTTATTAGGTACCTTCTATGTGCAACTGTTGAGGTCACCAGGAGAATAATTAATTGTAATGTTCTTTGTGTTCTAAAGTTTTGTGTAGGCATTATAACATAAACAACTGATAAATAGGTAATAAACATAAATGCCTACCTTTTAAAATTCAAAGTTTCTGGAAAATACCTTTGTAGTTCAAATTAAACAATGATACATTTGAGGGATCATTGGTGTTTTCATACAACCAAATAGGTCAGAGGTTAAGGCAAATTCATTATGCTGTGGGAAATTTCTCTGTTTTACTACTCTAGTTCTATAACTGGATCATAAATATCCCAACCCATTTTTAAAAGACTGAGTCTGGAGCTGGTACAAACTTTAAAATGTTGGGCCTACTAGGAAGAAGTTAGGTCTTTGCAGCGTGCTCTCAAACAGGATGTTGCAACTCCAGACCCTCCTCTCATCTCTCTTGGCTTCCTCTGCCACGTGGTCCCATCCTGACTAAATGTCTTGCCACAGACCCAAAAGGAAAACAGAAAAACAGACCTCAAGCATCACAAGGCAAATAAACCTTTCCCTTGTTTCAACTGATTATCTCATGTCTTCTTCTGTACTAACAGAGTCCTAAATAACACACCTGATAATGCACAAGTTTCTTCACTTAATTATACATTGCCCAAACAAAACATTTCCTTACTTACATCCACTTGATTATCTGTGGACATGGACTGTTCATAAAAGTATAATTGTGAGTTACTGAACTAGACTATTAATTCTTAGAAAAGGAGAAAATTTTCTATTTTCCTATGCCCTTTCTATTAGTAATAGTATGATATTAAAAAAAAAAACTGTGGTCCATCACTTAGGGTTATTTGTAATTCAGTCTTACACAAGATACTTAACTTCATAGATCTGAAGTAAGGATTAAATTAAGTAACCCATGCTAAACATGTAGAAAACCATATCAAATATTCAAATGTATTACCTATAAATAATTACTTATCTGTTATCAATTATCATTATTTTATAAAAAGAATCATCATTTGATTTGGGCCATACACAGTTTGCATATCACATAAAACAAATATGTATGTGTATTCCTCTATTTTCCATGTAAGTGTAAAATGTATTCTTCAATTCATTTAAAAATTACACACTGAATACTTTCTATATGCTGAGCAACACAAAAGATAACACTCCACTTAAACTCAGTTTAGCAGGTATGTGTATTATAATATTCGAGTATCTAATCAGTTAGTGTAATATGATATACATAACAGTAGAATTATGCACAACATATTGAGAATCAAAGTACTATCAAGAGTCCAGTAGGGGTGAGAAGGACAGCAGAAGTCTAGAAATTGTATTTTTATGCTACTTAGAATCAGCACACTCTTATTCTGAAGTATGTGTATCCTCTGTGATTATAGAACTAAGTGGACAGAGTCCTTCAATGTACAGCCTTAAATGTCTATATGACATTTCTAAATATTTGATTCAAAAAGTTAGACCATATTTTATGCCTTGAGGTAAAAAATTTCTAGCTATCCTTAAGCATAAACTAGCAATAGTCTTGTGAATATTGCTATCTTTATAGAAATTTTGATACAGTATGTTCTGTATCAAACTGAGTTAGAATGCATCTCTGATTGACTCTACATCTGTCATGAGACTACTGCATCGCCTGCCATAGTGAGTTGCATATGGTAGAAAAGAATAAGAATTTGTTGGTGGAACAAATAATGAATGAGTGAATGAACTCTTATTCTGTTACCATCTTGAAAGAGTTTAGGAAAAAAGCAAGATACTCAGTGTTACAGTTAATGTTCTTTTTATGATTTCTTTTGAATCTGATGGGAATATTTGGAAGTTTTATTGTGCTTCTGAAACAGTGGACTTCTACAAAATCTGAGCAGGACTTGTAGGCAACTGTAATGAGTAAAATGCTGTTCTTGTAGAATATGGCTATGCATGCACCAAAACCTAGTAATTAAGGCAGTAGATCCTGGACTCATGCTGCTTGCATACAGATCAAGCGTGGCTTCTTTACTAGACATGTGGCCTTGGGAAGGTTGTTTTACTTGCTAGTGTTTTAGATTTTTCATTTATAGACTAAAAATGCAATAATGGTTACCTCAGAGGGTTGTCTCACAGATTAAATGACTTAAATATTTGAAAAAACATTTAGATAGCAGGCACTCTACTGATATATGTTTAATCAACCAGTAATAAACTTTCTTAACAATAAAGTCAGTGATAACCACTGTCTACTTTAGTTGAACTGAATAACGAAGTTATTTTCCATGGCTGGTTGCAAATCTCAATGTGTAGAACATCTACTTCTGTGTAGAAATCAGTATGTATGGTTCTATTATAAAAATGACTTGGTCACAAGTGGCAACTACCCAGGTGTGTTTCAAAGATTATGAAATTCACACTCCTATACAGGTGAGTCCCTTACACATTTCAGCCTTGTCCCGAGGTGTGCCTTCTCAAGTATTTCAAATGTATCAATCAGTTCCCTATGGCAAGGGAGCTGCATGAATGCCCTGTTTCATATGCTTTTGTTTATTCCACAGCTATTATGTGACTCCTGTCACTCTGGCTGTTTGGGGTTTTGTTGTCTGTATTCAAGAGATGGTTGTGGTTGGGTTGTGTCTATCCCAAGCCTGTGTTTCATTGCACATTTTGCCCCCTCTGTCTCTCATCATTGCTTTTGGCTCAGGCCCTTGACAGGAAATGAGAGATTTATTTTATCTGGCTTGAACTACATTGTTCCTTCCTGACTACTGGTGTTACTTCACTCTAAATAACATGACTTTGTGCTCACAGCCTGCCCAAGGTCAAAGCCTGAGGGTAATAGACACATTTAAGAGAGGGGAGGAGAATATAATCAGAGGGGAGGGGTGGGCAAGTGGAGAACTGAAAAAAAAGAAAAAAGCTAGCTGTGATGTAAAAGTTAAACTTGCAGCAGGTCTAAATTTTCTGGCAGGTCTGAAGTGGAATCTGTTCTGAAAAGCTGAGAGCAGAATTTTCTTTTCCCCTTCCAGATGTTATCCATTTAAAATGACAGTGCGAAGTAATCTAAGCTTGAAATTCAAATTTAGTTTTAAAAAGAAAACATGAGTTATCCATGAGAAAGGTTTACAAAACTTATTAATATCTGTGCTATCATAACTGTAGTGTGTTTCGAATAATTTAAATGGAGACAATTATTAGAACTGAAATATTCCACTTTGGTTTGACATAAAAATATAAAGAAAAAGTTTTTAAATTTTTCTGTATTTAAGCATAAAAAGAATACATTGGAACTGCATCTTGTAACCTACTCACACTTTTCATTTCTTTCATTTTTCCTTTTTTATGGAGATAGGAATATAACTTTCCTGTTTTCTTTATCTCTAGGCTTTCAGAGGGTCATCAGGATGACCACCCAAAGACCCAGTGAAAGGCGAATGTCTTACAGCTCACAGAGGTTTTGCCTGGCTTAACTATTTTGGGATATTTTCAAGCGCTGGGGAGCAGAAGGGTGAAATGACCTGACTCTTTCTCTGGGTTTCATTTTTCTGTTTATCTTAAGAGCTAGTAGTGCCATTTAATAATACTTCGGCCTCAGGAAAATGGACTTAATGGAAATGGAGTTTAAATGAAGCAAAAATAATTTAGGTTACACAAAAGACCAGACTTTGCACACAAAAATTAGTTTAGATGAGTATGCCATTCTTGGAGGAGATAATGAAATTCCCCATACTGATAAGTGATCAACAGTCATTCATTTTATGTGCTATAAGCATGGTTTATGCTAAAGTTAGAGGACATTCCTAATAAACTCTTATAAGATGTTGTTTATGATTTAAGGAAGTCATACTAAGGAAGTCTTACTAAGGAAGTCCTACTGCTTCCGTAAGGAAATCCTACTAATCTCAGTGGCTGTAAGTGAACATTACAATATGGCAGCATCAGGGATCAGTGGTGCAAATCACATGTGATTTGTTTCTTTATGCAAATGCCACAGCTCTGAATATTTTCTAACTAGAAATTACTCTTCAGAATCATACTTCCTTTTTAAGTCTATTTCTTGGGAGATCATCTATATGGGTAATGAAACTCCAAGCACTAAAATGTGACTTATACAACTGTATAACAATTCTAATAATGTCTCATGTTTGTAGGTATTATTTTAAATGTTTTCTGATTATTTATTTCTAATTATAGTCATAAAGAATAAACATAATGAAATGATAATTTACTCCAAATTCAGGAGAAAAGCATTTAAGCAACTAACCAAAAGTATCTTCATGTGAGTATCTGAGTTATCCCAAAAGGTCTTTCATTGAGTTAAGTCTTTATACCTCAGGTACTTAGGAGTAAAACTATAGAAACAGAGGAAAATAACATTTACTGGGAGATAGTATAGGTTCATGTTATGGCTCCCACCTGGATGTCCCTTAAAACTTCATGTAATCATAGGTGGAACTTTTTGCATGTGACTGGATCTGGGCTGGGTAATGATAGGATCAAGAATGTTATGCTGGGATTGATTTATGGTGCAATGGTAGGATTGAGGATTTGAGTGCTACTTGCCTAAGGATGGCTGGCCTGGATAAGATACATGGGACAGAAAGAGGGTTACTGCTTGTCACTGATTGGCTGCTTGCTGCTTGCTTGCTTTCTGCCTGCCTGCTCTGTGATCCCTCTCTGCCATGCTGTCTTACCTTGGATCTAGCCAACTCTAAACTGAAACCTCTACAAACTTAATCCAAAGAAACCTTTCTTTCTTTAACTTTGGACATCAGGTAGTTTGTCTCAGTAACAGGAAAAGTGAATAAGACAGATCAGCACTGCGTGAGCAGCTTCCCAACATATCATCATATTCCATAAACACAAACATCTGGAAAAATAATAGTTATCCTTTTTACAGATGACAGAATGAGATTTCAGAAATATTAAGTGATACACTAAGATTATGGAGCCAGTAAAACATGTTTCAAATTCAAATTTGTCTAATTCTAAAATCCATATCTATTTGCTATTTTGGAATAGGAATTAAAACAGTGGGTAGTATAAACTCAGGGTGTCTACAGTCCAACTGTGTTTCTTGCCTGTATGATGTAAAGCATTGCATATAAAAGTAGTTTTCATTCTTCAGAAGACTAAAAAGAGTTACCAAATGATCTAGAGACTCTATCCCTAGGTATATTTCCAAGATAAATGTATATATTTAGATATGAGTTTATAGATAGTTAGATACATACATACATGCATAGACAGATAGATAGATACAATATATATATTGCCAATTCAGTTGTCTTTCACCTAATAAAAAATAAAACATGGTATATCCATACAAAGGAATATTATTCGCCAATAAAAAATCAAGTATTGATATATACTACAACATGAATGACCCTTGAAAACATTATGCTAAGTAAAAGAAACCAGCAATAAAAGGAGCATATTATATGGCTGTACTCATTTGATATATGCAAAATAGGTAAATCCATTTCAGTTAAGAATGAGCACTAATGACAATATTTTTTGGGGGGGTGATGCAAATGTTCCAAAATTGATTGTGATGGCATTTGTTTAACTTTGTGAGTATACTAAAAAAAAAAAAAAAACACCAAATCTTACTCTGTAACTTGATTTTATATGCTTATATCTCAGTGTGAATTATACTGCAATGGGACATTTATTAAAAATAAAGTAGATATGTGAAATATTTGTGTCTGTTCCCTGAGAAAGAGGACCACAATGCCTAAGGATAGAAGAAACTATTAAGCAAACAAAGTTAATGCAACAGGAAAGAGGAGTTGATTTTCATCTTCAGATTCCCTTAGTATCAGCAAAGCTCTAGTCTACTGGAGCCAGGTGAATTTTGGAATCAATGAGAGTGCTGAAAATATATCCTTTCTTGGACAAGTATGCTTTGAAACCAAGCCTTATTGAAAAAAGTTAGAACCACAAACTGGCAGCTTTTTATCCAATGCTCAACCGCTTGTTTGACATTTCCCATCTACACTGACCAGTGATTTGAGTATTGCACAGACAACCACAAAGAACAACTGACACGGTGGGAAAGTATTATTTTAAAACTACTTACTATTTTATTGACACTTGAGTAAAATTCCCTGTTTCTACTCAGATTTAGTTCTACATTTGCAGATATGAAGTGGCCCAACTGGTAAATCTGTCAATATAATTTTTAGTCCTAAAGCCCATCATTAAGTGACAAAAAAATCATACTGTGGCATAGAGACAGTGGGTAGTAATCAGCTATCCCATGCCACAGACATTTTCCAACTCCCCATCGATATTTTTTAGGATGAATGCTAGAAAGAGCACAACAGAGAACAGCAGATCCATCAAGTACCAACTCTCTGAAGATAATGACACATTTTATCCCAATAATCTTTAGATGTTTATACCTTAAAAGTTCTTCAGTTGAAGCTGCTTTCAAATTAAACACCATTGCTGCCGTGTTTCTGTTGTGAATATCGGAGGGAAGTGGAGCCTGTGCAATTTGTCCATGTTTTACAAATCACCATCTGGCAGGGATATGGCAACATGCGAAATCTTCACAGGACTCTTGTTTTTCTACTATCTCCTGGATAACTAAGGAGATCACCAGACTGCTGGGATGCCTGCCAGATGGTGAGCAGGTATGTTTATGAGTTTAAGATTCTTATTTTCTTTCAATGCTTTCGCATGCTGTGGGCTCAGAGGCAAGAAAGTGAAAGGGAAAAGAAAAAGGGAGCCAGTAAGTAAGTGACTGAGTGTGATCATTGCAAATGTCTCTGAATTTGTTGAAATGTGCATTTGCCAAGGTCCACAATGAATATTTTCTATCAAGAAGAAAACTTACAAGTCATATGGTCATACTAGATTTTATAATACTACTTTTCCCATTTTTGTATGAATGGGTTTATGGTTGCTTTGTTTCTGTTGAATAGATGACATACATTACTCAGAAGATCATAGGCATCATCAACAAACATTTGGTGAGTGTATACCCTGTGTATATCTTGGAATAGCCATTTATATTAAATAAAAGTGTGGGCCTGTTTATATTTATTTTGATCATTCAAATAATCTACTATACAAAAAGAATATCTCTAAGATTCATTTTAAAATTCCTCTAACAAGTAGAGGCTCACAGAAGTGAATCTGAGAAGTAGGAAGCATTCAAGGAGCTTCTGTGAAAGGAAAAGTGCAGCCAAAACAATTTTGACAGATTAATAGATGAATATCAAAAAAACACAATGCCCACAGGAATTACAAGGGGACATTCCTTTGTGTTAGGTTTAAATACCTGCTCAGCAATATGTCAGCAACATAATTTGAAATTTCAATATGAAAACCTTTATAATTGTGGAGAAGTTAGAAATATAATGCTAATTCTCTAGCAAGCATATAGTTGCTCAATAAAGTCATTATCAGCATTATTATTATCAACAGAAGGCTTCTTAGGTCAAATACCTAGAGTAAAATTTGTTCACATAAATACTTAAAGACACAGTGAATCATATATATTATTATAGTTAGGTTCACATAAAAACCATATATAGTTGTGTACTTACATGAAAATATTCATATATAAGTGTGCATGTATATCAGTAAATATATTTTGCCCAATCTCAGCAATAAAAATAAATATTTTGACATAAAACTCTGTGGTCATAGTTAATAAAAGTTGCTGTAAAACTCTGTAGTCATAGTTAATAAAAGTTTCAATTTGCAGAACTCACACTTTGTACAAATTATTGACTCTATCTGTGTCCTTATCTATAAAAGGCAGAAAATAAAATCTACTTCATAGCATTGTTATGGAGATTAATTGTGATTATTTCTACACAGTGCATCGCAGATTGCCTGGAGAAAGGAAGTTAAAAATGTTTGCTCCCTTTTCCTTTCCCTTTAATTGCCAAGTTTACTCCACTTTTAATTTTACTTCTATTGTTGTCCATCTTTACCTCCTCTCAAGTTGAGAGATACATATCTCTGCTTCTCTCTGGCTCTTCCAATTATATTCATAATTTCATCACTGTTTTCATCAGAATAATTTTCTTCTTTAATTATATGATTCCTTTCTGTATTTTCAACATAAATTGCATCTATCCACTAGCTTCTCCTTAGCCTAAAGTATACTCATTTTCCACATCCTATGATTTTATGTAATATAAGTGACCAAACTTGATAGATGAGATAGAAAACCTCAGTAGTCCAATGACCATAGAAAACCTTAATTAAGAAGTCTGTTAAAGATTTATTTTAAAAAGTAGCCAGACACAAGTAGTTATTTTTCACCCAGTTAGTTTTATATTTGGTTCTAATAAAACTGACTAGAATGGAATATTTTTTCTTGTTTAAAGAATCTATAGAACTTACAGTGATTGAGACCCAATTCTTACATTAAAAAACCAGCCCAACTCTGATACCAGGTCATAAGCAAAACATTACAGTGCACAGACATAAACACACTCACATTATAGACATTTTTATCCACATAAAAAGAAAGAAGCAAATTAGCAATTAAGCAAGGAGACCTCAGGAATGAATTAAAGAACAATGTCCACCATATGGCATTCATTCCAAAAACGAAAGCCTAGTTCAGTATAAAGTTATTTCTTTCAGCAGTCTTTTTACACTTAAAATACCAAAATAAAAGAGGAATTCCTTAGGCAGATTGCTTAAAGTCTTTGAAAAAAGTTCCATCGATTCCAGATCTGTTTAAATTAGAAAGAGAAGAAAACTACCTTCTCAGGGAGATTATTTGTTTTAGTCATAGCAATAAAACACATAGTAGAAAAAGTCAAATTCTCTTTTCTTTGACCCATATCTTTCTTTATCCTTAGTTTCATTATCCTTTTCACCAACCACCACACTGCTTGCAGGTTCAGCTCTGTTTACAGCCACCTCCTGTTGTCTCCCATACACTTTTCAACCCATTTCAAATTGCTGTAGATCTTCCCTTCCACAGAAGCACTTTCCACAGAGTTACCAATAGCTACTTAATTCCCAAGTCCACTGGGCTATTCTCTAACCTCCTATTTAACCTAACCACTCCATAACATTTAAAACTGTCACATGTAAAACTTTCAGCTCTTGTCCTTAAAATCTGGTAGTGCCACTTGCTTAAAATCCCCTCAGCATCTTTGCTTGGTCCTTCTTGGCTTCTTTACTGGTTCTTCTTTATTTGTTCATTAAACATGAGGGAACCAAGAAGCCTACCATTTGCCCCTTTTCTTTATGTCCTCCCTAGAGGATACAAATCAAAGTTAAGTAGGATTGAGAAGATGGAAACTAAAACAAGAAAAGGTCAATGAAATACTGCATGAAATAAATTTTTTCATGGCTTTCAATTTCTCAGGTCACCAGATAAGTGACATATATTTAAAAACATGGATGTCTAGTGCATATGTGTATATATATATATATATATATATATATATATATATTTACCAAAAGTTTGATACCACCTTGTTAATTATAATAATAACTTTGAATACTGAGTTTGAACAGCTTTTTTAAAATATTAATCCTGTTACTGTTGTCTTAAATATGGTAATGAAATGAATAGTTAATTTACAGATTTAAATTCAAAATGTAAGTTTTCTGATTTTACATTACTTTGATTTCTAACCCTTGCATAGTCTAATTAATTTGAAGATAGCTACTGTTGTTAATATTAGGGTTCAATTAAATGTAAATCAATAGAGTTCAGCACTTAATTACTGAATTGCAGTAAGATGTGAAACATTTTTTAGAGTTATCCTTTAATGCATAGACCTCAACCAGACAGTGTATAAACTAATTTAATTGACTTTCATGAATTGGATAAAATAAACAATTTTAAGAAAACATTGGTAGCTGGGTGTGGTGGTGCAGGCCTATAATCTCAACACTCAGGAGGCTAAAGCAGGACTGCTGCAGCTTCAAGGCCAGCCTAGGCTATATAGTGAGTTTGAGGTCAGCTTGAGCTACATAGCAAGACCCTGTCTCAAAAACAAAAACAAAAAAGTACTAGTATTTTCATTTCAAATACTATTTTAAAAATTTATAATAAAAGTCCAACAAAAATATCAGAAAGTGAATTCCATAGTTGTCTTCAGATTCCTCATGCTGATATCTATCTCCCAGCAGAGCATTTTCTGGAACTATATCCTCCTCACTTGCCTCTGTAAATGTGGGGACCACGTTTCCACATGATTTGGAAAAAAATTCCTTCACATCCTGTGCTTCCAGATATTTATATCACTTAGTGTTACATCTTTCAGGTAATTTATGACACCAATGATCCTATGTCTTCTCTTATTTGACACCTATTCCTCCCACAAGGAAAACTCAACAAACTCTAACAGAACAATATAAAATAGGCATTGTTTCCTCTATAAAGAGATTTGAGCTTAACAAAATAAAAATACAAAATCTCGTTAGGGATTTCTCACTTCTTTATCAAAAGATAAGCAAAATAATAACAAACATATTTAAGTGTTCTAAAATCATTCAGTTTTGCAAAGTACACTACAGCCTTCATCAGATTGTTGCAGTCATATCTTTTCCTTTATTGATTCGACATGGAGTTGTTGTTACTATACAATAAATTTTGTATATGTTAAATAACAACTTTCATTAATTTAGAGTCATGGTGTGGCAAGGGTTTGTACTAGACAAATTTACAGCAACCTCACAAGGCTGGTGTTAGTACTGTATGCAAAATTGGAGACTTGCAAGGAAGCTAAAGTGCCTCGTCTCAATCCTTACAGCAAGAGTACAAGCAAGATTCTGAGTCCTCTGTCTTGGAAGCCTGTGCTTTTTGCATGGCACCACAAAAACACTGTCATTGTTCATCAAGAAAACTGGAAGGAAGCAACCCTTTACTGGAATTGAAAATGAGGCACTGAAGAACAGTTATTTATTTTTTTTTAACTTCAGTTAACACATGTATTCTTCTAGGGCAGTGGGTTTCAAACTTCCCTAACACTGTCAAAATATTTCTTCAATAGAAATTTTACAGGGACACATATATAAAAGAGAGAAAAGCTTTCTTTTACCCTGCTTTCTTTTACCCTTAATTAACTAATCATGGCATCACCTCTAAAGAAACCATAGCCTTTCTCAAAGTACAGAAAACAATGGTATTAGTCAATTTTGTATTTACCACTAATAATCTAACTACCAAAATCATAATCTTACCATAGACAAAGTCACAACATGTCTGGCTGGGAGTTCCCTAGGCACTACCAAACACATGTCTTCTTTGTTTAGAATGGTACCCAGGACATGGGTCTCACACACACAACAAATGGTCAATGATAATTACAATAATAATTTTTAAAATAATGAGTGGATAAATCTCCTTGACATGGGAATGGCTTTCTTTTCCTGTGCCAGTTGTTCTGCCTGTGCCAACTCTAACACACACCCTTTCCAGGAATGGCACGCAGCCATCCTGGCAACCAGAATTAGAGCAAAGAAAATATGAAATTTCTCTTCAAAACATAAGTGAAAAGATGAATGCAAAGCCAAGCAAAAAGTACCCAGATTCAACATGCACATTGTTAAATGTCACTCCATAGCAAGACACTTTATGAAAGTCAAGTGAACATGGCCATGCAGAAATGGGGGAGTGAAAAGAGTTATGACCTCATTAAAAAGGATCAGAAAATAAAGGAAGGCTAGGAGAACTCACAGGTTATGAGCTGTAACTGTTATTTGTGGGGAAGAATGGAAATTTTGCAAATGGAAAACAGGAACAGGAGAGATACTCTTTGTCATATGCATTTTTATGATGGTTGAATCATTAACCGTGATTAGATTTTAAAAAGCACTTAATACATTGAAATATTTTAAAAATGGGAATAAAGAGATAATTTCAATAGATGATCCTGAATATCTTATTGATATAAAAATATGCTATTTTATTTTGGGGTAAAAATCATCACCAGGAACATGTTTCACCCAGAGAATCTGGATATAAGCCAAGCAAGCCCATCAGTCAGGGATGCTGCTTCATCCACTTCAGGTAACTCACTTTGGAAGGACATGCCTACCGATTAAAGCCAATGACTCATCACCTGATTCTCAAAGAGTGATACACTGTGGCAAGGGTCTCCAACAAGCTGGCTGACTGATAAAGGTCTTTATAGGTTAACAGTCCACAGCACATAGCAAAGAAATGTCTTGCTCCAAATTAAAAATTAGGGAATTTCATAGCTCGCTTTGTAGCAATAAAGATCAAAAGATTGAAGATAAACTTTTGTCACCTTAAATAGTACATCCTCTCTTCACTGTTTCTATCCTGTGAACCAGGAACCAAGATGTATGCCAACTCACAGGTCTTGCTCTAAGCATTTAATTATCAAAAGCAAAAAACAGCAAAAGCAAAAAAAAAATCATAGAAGAAATTAATGAAATAGTATAATGAAAGGCAAATATATAAAAACTATTAAGAAAAAGAAGGGAAAAATAATTGTGAAGGTAATTACATTGTTAATAAATAAAACTATGAGAAATAGTGCTTTAGTATTTTTCCCCTGTGCAAATTATCAGGATTTTTCCTTCCTTTTATTTAACAGCAAATTAATATTATTGATAATTTTCTTTTAACTTATATGAATTTTTTTAAATTGCAATTTCAGTTTATTGCACGACTTCCAATCTTTTAAATTGTGCATTCAATTTTATTGGAAATCCAAACTTATTCATATATATTTCAGTAGTAGTAAATGATAATTTAAATTAGTATATGTAAACAAGATCCAAATGACTACAAACTTTCCTAATTCTCTTCAATAAATGCTCAACAAAACTATTATTAAAATTATCACTGCACAACATAGGGAAATGCATCATCATATAGGATTATAAATATAACATTTTTCCCTCTAATTTTGTATTTTCTACTGTTTCCAAATGTAGCATGCAAATAGTTCATTTCTGATTTAAGGACTTATGGAAAGGTGACATCTTTATAATGTGTTAGTGGTAGCATAAGTCTCTGGTATAAAATCCAGAAACTAACAGCAACAGTAATTGTTCTCTACTCCACATTTTTTGCAAGCTATCAAACAGAAAATAGGCCTTCCGTTTTGTTCCCTATTCCAAAATGTGTCCCTCTTTAGTTTAGATATTCCGAATAGAATTGTTCATTGTGATTGCCATTTCCTTGGCAGACAGGCAAAACAAGGTAAGATGGCTCAGCTTAGCTTTTATCTGCAAGGATGTTCTGAGGTAGTTTCTAAAAAAGGGTTAATGACATGTGTTTCCATTAAATCGGACCCACCTCTTAATTTTGCCATTGCCTGATAATATCCTAGTTTTGTGCTTATTTGCATGGGCAAATGGAGTCACTCCACAGCAAGTAACACACCGCCCTCACTGAAAAAAAGGTCAGTTCATTTAAAACTGATGTGCACAATATTCTTTGTATTCATTTTTCAAAAATTTCCCTTTGTACAATGTTACTGTTTACAAAGAATTAAAAGCTATGTTTTCTGAAACCCTATACAGAATGTACATCTGTTCAAAGAGACAACTAGAACCAATAGAAATCAATACGTCTCTTTGTAGCTAACCAAGAAAAAAAATCACTTCTGTCGCTCTGATTCTCCACTTATTTTTATACTAAATACAACCAGGACTCAGTAAAATTTTTTTTTTTTGCTGGGAAATTAATTAAGAACTCCAAAATGCTAGCAGCACTTTCTTGTTTATGGAGTGTTATAACTTTTGGAAAGAAAAAAAGAAATTTGTCAATACAAAGAGAATCGCTGTCTTGGGTTGGTCAAAAGATACAGACATTTTAACTTTATGCTAGTCTAAAACCTAATGTTAGAAGTGATCAAAGTACATTTTACTCTGTGAAATAGTAGGTGATCCTGAACCTTCACCAGTTTACTATAATAAGCTCATTTAAAAGTAAATATAAATAATGAGAGTTTGAATAGTGAGGTACATGTTTCTGTTCTAAAACTGCTTCTAGAACACAGTTGTCTCCTACTAGAATTTCATTTCTGGTGGGAGGATCAAATATGTTGAAAAAAACTTCAAGGGAACTTCTATGACTGCTATGAAGAAAACCCTCAAATTTCTGCTTGCTGAAATTTTAAATGCTACAGCCCAGACTCAAGAAACATTGCCTTAATTTATATATGCTGATTAGCTGAATTCTAACATTTAAGGAGTTAAAATAATCACTTGCTAGGGAACACCTCTTTATGTAATTATATACAGTGTTTTATATATATATATATATATATATATATATATATATATATATATATATATTATATATATACATACATTATATACATTTTGTATTTCATGTTTAGCATTAGAATCTAACCCTTAAGACATTTATACATTGAAATTTTGGCATTAAACTTCACCTTGCTCCAAAAATGATACTCATGCATTTTTTTATAGTAAATTCATATTCAAAAACATTCCCATCACACCAAAATGTTTGCCGAAAAAGGAATAGATTCAAACTTAGAATTTCTTCATCTCAAAAAAATAAAACTTAATCTTTCTATTTGGGCATTTTGAGCCATTGAAATAATTTAGAAACTACTTTTCAAAGTTGCTTTTCTTTTATTTGCAAACTTGAAAAAGAAAATTTTTTTTTTGCCAGGTTACCTCAATTTCACCTGAAAATGAAGTAGATAAGGGAGAAATAGTAACTCCTTCCAATAAGCCCAGCAGGGAGTTTTCTGGACAGGTGTGTGTGCGTGTTGTTGTGGGATGTTCTCCCTTTTCTCAGAACGCCCAGGTCAGACCCCCCAGTTCAAACCTCAGATCTGGGCTCACTAAATATAAGGGCAAAAAGAAACCAAATGAAATGAAATTCATAGAGTGCACGACACAAATTTCTAAATACTGTGAAGGACATAGGAGAAACACATTCCTTTTCTTTACAAATTTATAGCTTCAGTAAGTAATTGAAAGTAGTAAAACGAAATGAGACAGTGGTAATTAATATAAAAATGTAAACAATACTAAATTATATGAATGGAATTGGCCACACCGAGGAATGGAAGAAATTAGAGATGTTGATCAGGTGATAGCTGCGTCTGTAAATGTAGATATGTGTCTGAGGTAAGGAATCAAATACAAATGAAATCATAACATTTGTTGACTTAGGAATAATTTTATACTAAATTTCGACAAAACTATAAGAGCTAATATCTGTTGAGCACTTATATGACAGGAGCTACATAAAACAGTCTATATATTAATGATTTTAGTATTTACTGTAACCCTCTGAGGTAGATTTATTAATTAGCCCATTTACTGGATAGTGAAACTGAGATTTGAAAATTTTGGTTACATTGTTTCCCCAAGCTGACAGAGCTAGTAAATAGTGCACCAAGGAATCACACCCAGACATACCTACTCTCTTCTTACTCTTTCAACACTAATGTTTTCTTGTGACTGCATGGGCTGTGGAATAGGACAGAATGCATTTGTAGTCCACATTCTCCCATATATTTGATACCTAGGGTGAGGCAAAGATCCTACATTTGTAAAATAGAAAAATATACTACTCTATTGTCATGGAGATCAGTTGTTTTGGCCTGCCTGTCATCTCTTCCAATAAAAGACTTTTTACTGTGGGCAATAACTAGTATCCCATGCTCAAACAAGAGATAGTAAAATGACCTTGGTGTCACACACACACACACACACATACACACACACACAAAAGCAAACTAATAAATCAAGTATTTAGGACTTTTCATAAAGTCATGAAGAAATAAACTAACTTTTTAATTTCAAGGTAACATTGGAGTTGAACAGCCAGGCACTACACAAAAAAAGAGCCTAAAAATGTAGCTGATATGGAAAAGAGAAAGGAAAATGAGCAATGGGAAGAGCAACAGAGCCTTGGGACCTGATCATGCTGGAAGTTGACAACTCCTGAAACTGCCATTTATCTCTTCTCTTTTATGATCATGTGTATTTGAGTTGGTTTTCTTTTTGTCACTTATGACCAAAAGAGCCCCAGCTAACAAATCACCTCATAGAGCCAGTGTATATGAAGAATTTAACAGCTGCATTAGTAAGGATTCAGTGAATGTTATGTTTCCACACCACAATATGAGGTCTTGGATGAGAACCAAAGCTGGGAGAAGGAAGAAGTAGCATGACTCAATTTCCCTGTGCCAGGCATAATCAGAGAACATGGAGAGAAATTTTTGTAGGGCATGAGTATTAAAGAATACCAAAAACCACTTCCCATTTTTCCTTGCCAATGTTAGCATTCCTAATTGACCTCACTATGTACCCGAAAGAATTAAGACATCAAGTCATCAGTTATTTTCATGTGTCCATAATACAATAAAAATCTTTAGACATATATCCAAATGATTATCCAGGTAGAAATAACTTTTTAAATAAAATCCAAGATCACACTTTATTTTGCTATTGCTGCAGTGTGTATGTTCAGAGCTCTGAACATACAGCATTGCAAAAGGTTAAGAAATGTGATTTTGAGAACTTTCTTCCATGCACCCAAAAGTTTAAGGTCAGTAATTAGTTCCCCAGTCAGAAATGAGTCACTTAAGGTTTACATGATTGCCATATAACCATTGCATCAACAGAACAAATAAGAAACTTTCTTCTGCTTTCTACTTTGAATAGGCCTTACAACATAAGACGCAAAAATGGTTCCAGAGGAACTCTTGTGAATCACTGTGTCAATCACATGAACATTAAAACACTGCATGCTAGTCATTACTCTATAAAGTATTCTCTTGCTCTGCAGAAAATGGTTTCAAATAATTGTTGTGTTCGAACGGGAGTTTTGCTCTATTTTAATATAGCCACTTTAGTGAGAAAAATAGAAGGGAAAATATATTTTAAAAGAAACCAATATTAAAATAGTTGAATCAACTAATTGTCACCAAATGGCATCATATTTGCATGCGAGTCATACATAATAAGCTCCGAGGCCCAAGAGCTGGACTCCTGAGTCACATCCTGACCATTTTGCTGGCAGACAGATGTACAATAATAATAAGGAAGGGACAATAATCTGACCCGACCCACCTAAGCAAGGAAAATTTCCTAATTTTGAAAATCTACTCTGACAGAACCTTCTATTACAAAACTAGTATGACTGGCATCAAGTCCAACAGGATTTTCACTTGTACTCATGACTTCTCTTTCTAGCTTTAGCAAAGCTGATCTTTAACACTGTGAGTTTGTGATGTGTATTAGGGGATGTTATGTGCTGCAAGGACTACGTAGATCTTTGCCAAAAACAAATTTACTGGACTCCTGGTCAAACATTGGTAGCTATAAGTGTTCCTGTGTGACAGGGACAGATGGAGGAATGCATTACATTGTTTTAAATTTAAGCCAACAAAGACTCATACCATTATTATAGACCAGAAGTCTTCACCTACGGTTCCTCTGTAGGGAAAAAGAGGTAGGGGGTAGAGGGCTTTCTAAAGCTTTCTAAAGACAAGGGTCAAGCAGAAAACCCTACCACTTACATGAAGCATCACATGAATTTATTTTTTAAAAAAATGAACAAAGTGTCCAGCCTCACAATCCCTTTAAAGAAGTTCTGAGGCTTAGAAATACAACACAATTATGAGACGGGATGTTGCCAAACTTTTGTTGAATGGCCATGGGCAAGTTATTTTGTGTTTCATTTTCTTCAACTGTAGACTTGTTAACACTGGTATTACTGAGAATAAAACATCCCAACAACAACTGTTAGAAACAGTACTGTAAGAATTTATGTGTGTATGGTGATTTAAGAATGAAGGAAGAAAAGCACAACGTTATACTATTATAGGGCTTTATCAACCAGCATATTACATAATATGCTATAATGTACGATGTGCCCATGGAAACATGAAATCATTCATAATTCCTAAGTACTACCAGATGCATAGCTATAACAAATTTCAACTCCTTCTGAAAAATTCACCCACACACTCACTCCTCCAACTAATTTTTCCACTGGTAACTGTCAGGGTTTAGAAATCACAGAATAGACCTTTATTCACATCACTGTGGTAATTATATATACTTTGCTTCATCTTTGGGTAGGGAACATGTCTTATTCATAATTTTATTACTAGTGACTAGCACTGTTCTGGTATATAATGACTGCTCAATAAATGTTTACTGAACCAATGAACAAAAGAGAGAGTCAGACAGTAATCAAAAATAAACTTTAGTAATGGCACTACCTAAACTAAGAGCTGTAATGTAAAAATTGTTTAGAATGGAGGTGGTCAAACATTGCCACGTAACCAGCAAATAGATTTTGTTTCTTAACATTAATTCATTTGTTACTTGTCAGAACTTTCCTATTACAAGAGATCCTTGCCATTTTCAATAGAAGCATCTGGGTATACTTAAGGAGTCCATCTGATTTCATATTTCAGTGGTTGGGAACATGGTCCATTACAACATTTATATAGAGTGAGGAAATCTCTGAATATTATAACATACTGCTCATAAATAAATAAACACCTAAATTTTCAACTAATATGTACAAAGTATACAAGTACAAATAAATGGAAAAAAACCCTCTGGTCAGAAACAGATAACCTGGCTCTATCACATATTAATTCTGTGAATTTGACCTACTTTCTTTTATAGTGCCTCTGAGCCTCTGTTCTCATTTTTAAAGATGATTATGTTGAACCAAAAAAAAATCACATATCTAGGGTCAATGGCTCAATTTAATGAATCAAATAATGGTACAAAGTAGTCTATCACATGATATCTAGATATAAAATGGCAAAGAGGTCTTTGGTGTAAATAATCTGTAAGATACTTAGGATCATATGCTACCACTTATTGATATCTATAATTCTTATATTTACCACAGGGTCTAAAACGAGTGCCAAATGAACACCAGTGTCACCTGTTGAACTGGAGGCACTACCAAAATACCCGTATTCAGTTCTCAGACTGGCACTTCAAAGCTTCTATCTGATAATGAATGAGCATCCAAACCAAAAACACAATCAGATCAATGTAACTATTTGAATGGTAAAAATCCTAGCCTTAGATAAAGTAGAAACCAATCAGTTACGGAAATTAAAATGTTATAAAAGAACTTCCAATGAAAATTTAGCAAAAAAGATGAAACTAGCCGTGAATAATAGGTGCTCAGCAGTTGTTGAAAACGGGAATCTTTGGTCAAAATTCTTTTTAGGTCTAGAGACAGAAATACCAAGAAGATAATGAACAATATACAAATTAGAATTGACATTGCATGTAAATAGCATTAACAGCAAAATCTAAAGGATAAATATATAGCACATTTTTCAAAGTTGATCAGAAAAGCAGAGTAGAAATAAAAATTGTACATTTCTACAGAAGTTAGTTAACATTTTACTAAAACAAAGACATCTCTTGTACAAAATATGTCAGTGGTTAAAAGTTCACAGTCATTCTTAAAACATCTTAAGACATACAGAAGGAAAATATTATGTGTATTTGCAACTAAGCAATGGGGAAAAGGTGAAGAGGAATTATCCAAACTGGAACAAACTTGGACCAAAAAGACGAGCAAGGTACTCAGAAATTCCATTTAACCTTTCACCTAAAAGTTGCCATATTTTCGAGAGCAAATTCCACCAGTGGCTTAATCCTGATTCAGACTGAAAAGAGTCACTTTCTGAGTCATAACATCACCCCAGTTTTCCTTTCAGTCCCCTTTTCCAAACTCTACCAAACCCCAGCCCATTTTAATTTGTCAAAGGTGACCAGGCCAGCACCAGAATTTAATGCTTCCATAAATGAACTCTGATTGACATGAAAGATGACTCACTTACAAAAAAACTTGTATTGCTGCCATTCGGTCAGTTTGGGGTTTGTTTTTAAAACGAACGCCAGTTGAAACTGAGCAGAAGCCAGGGTGTGTTTTTATTTTATGTCTCAAATAAAAATAAAGAACTGGGTATGAATAAGCAAAGTGGCAGCCACCTCCCTGGATACTTCTAAACCTTCCAAAAGCAGTCCCAAGGCTCAGCAAAATGTAATATAGTCAAAACAACCATGAACAGCAACAGTACCAGGGGTTTGCCCAGAAAAATAACATAATTGCCATACAGATTCACTTTCAGCCCTAAGCTCTACTTTTCAACATTATTTTAAGTTAAACTATACCTTTTAGAGGATAGTAGTCCTAGAAGGAGTATTCCTAGAAGTTAGAAGGATATTAGATAAAAGAAAGATGATTGCATTAGTCAGTATAACTGTTAAATTGGACAGAGATTCTTCAAGGTACACACATATACTTTACCAATCAGTATTATATAGCAGGTGTTACATAGTCAATGCAGTATTCTGATATTGACCATCAATTATATCAATTATACATGGGCTTCACTTCTTTCTCAGCAGTTTGCCTCTTCTGTGAAGTATTTACAATATTTACACAATAGAGGAAACTAACCAAGAGGGAGGGGAGGAGAGTTGAAAATCCAGAAGGTGAAACTAAGGGTGAAAATAAGAAAATGAAGCAATTTTTGGGAAAAAAATCAAAGGTGATAATGACAGAGAAATGAGCAGATTGGGATTTGTATGAAATTTATGGATTTTCATAATGAATGTGTTTTAGAAAAGGAATTAGGGACAAAAACTAAGTATATAAAGGATTGCAGGAAATAATGATGGCATTGTTCATGACAATTTGGAACACTGAGTCAAAAGAAAGCTGAAATTTCTGGTTCTGATATGGAATAAAGAGCAATACAAAGAATTCTAGGAATAAAGAAAATATAAAGACTTAGGTTCATGATAAATCCATCATGCTATATTTAAAAGTAATTATTCCCACACATTATAATGATAATTAAAACAAATGTAGATAAATAAAAGAATGATTTGAGAAATAAATAAAAGAAATATTTGAGAAAATGTTATTATAGATGTCTTCACTTACATATGTGAATCAAATGGCCACTCTCACTTTTTTTTTTTACTTGAAATTGACTTTTATTCTTTCTGCTCTTCTTCATCTGCTTCCTCTCCTCTCTCCTCCTCCTCCCAACTCCTTCTTTTGGGAGAGGAATACTGGAGATTCAATGAACACAGGTCATGCACACCGAGCTATATCCCCAGCCATCTCTCTTTACATTTTATTTGAGTTAAGTTCTTACTAAGTGACTGAATTGGCTAGGCTGGGCTTAAATTTGGAATCCTCCTGCCTTAGCTTCCCAGAATTCTGGAATTACAGGTATGTGCCAAGATGTTCCACACAGGTTACCCATTTTTAAGCTAAATTGCTTACTTCTGCCTCCTCTCAGTAAAACATCCCATACAATATCTTTCCTTTTATAAAGATCAAAGCTCTCTCTATATATAGTAATGCATCAGCCCCTACTTTATTTCTGAGACAGATCATGTTATCAGCACTGTGGACAGAGCAGAAAGATGCAGAAGTTCTCATCTGACAGGGCCCTCAGGGTCCAGAACACCTGTCTCCTCATGTGGGGGTGAAGCCTCAACACTAAAAGGAACCAGTTTAAAATAGGGCAAACATTAGCATAGATCTAGAAACTTAGTAGGAATTTGGGGGAAACATGCAAATCAAGCTCATCAATTTTGAAAGCTTTCAGAGGCTAGGTTGCTTGCATAATCAGAAAATAATGAAACAAAATTTACCATTGTTAAGGGGCACTCTGGACTTAGGACCTCAACAAAAAACAAAGGCAAAGTCTTCTCCAGAAGTTTAGCAGTTGTCAAATTTCTGGTAACATTGTACAAAACAATGATTTGTAAGGTGTTTTTACTTTTATTTTTAAATCAGATCATGGTCACTGGAGTCATGCTTTCTTTTCAAAATCTCCACCTCTGAAACAGGCATTCTTATTCCTTTTATGCCCCAGATTCATGGCCTTGCCCAACTACCAAAATCTCACCACCACACTGCTTCTGGCAGCACAGTAAAAGAAACCGCTCTCATCATCTAAAGTTAAAAAGTTTAATACTGCATAGCAAATATGTGATTAAAATAGATTTTCATGTAATATTAAAGCTACAGTATTATAAGTTATTGCGACTAGTGCCAAATTTAGCATTCCAAACAGAGACCCAATATCAGGAAGAGTCTCCTGAATTGAGATAGCAGTGATTACACAGTGACAGCTCAGTGTATGGGAGCAGGGAAAATCCCCTAGTTAGAGATCACAGCAGGATCCCATCCGTCATATTCCATGCTAGTTCGGAGAACTCAGACTCTTGAAGTATTTTTGGCAGCAGGGAGAACTTTTAGCATCCTAATGCTTTTACAAGGTTGGATTTTTCTTTTCTCCCCAACATGCTTCAAGATTTCATAACATGAGAAACATAGGAGCAAAAGTTAAAATGCTTTAATGGTCCCCACAGGCTATTTAAACAAACACTGTGATTGCAATTTAGACAATCTGGACTCCATTCAATATTAAATCCCTACCCCAAGCTACAGCTACTACACAAATAGGGAATTCATGGTATACTCCACATGGCCATTTACTACTGAAACTGTTGCCTCTTGACAATGGCAGGGAGGAGCTAGCCAGGCCTAACATTATACCAGTTAAATCTGTCAACAACTAGAGAGAGCACTCTGCTGGGCAAACATCCGGATCCCCCTCACACAGCCTGGCTTTGTCCTGGCCTTGCCGCAACAACACTAATCTTCTCATACTATCTTCAGCAGCGCAAGCAGAAACTTCTGTGACCAGCTCTAACAAAAGATGCCTTTCTTTATTTTCATGCAGAGTATGTATATATTTATGCTGTCCCTTCCGCCCTGTCCCCTGCCACTTCCACCTCTTCCTACAGACTCAATCCTAAAAGAATCCTGATTGGAATAAATCATAAACTATTCCTCATCTCAAAAAATATATGAAGAAAGAGGCAAAAAGACAGATCAGAATCTGTCAGCAGGCCCCAGTAAAAATAATAGCCCATAATGTCTAGATTTGTCTGCACCAGGGAAAAAGAGTTTGTATGAGAACTGAGCAGGCAATAAATATCCTAAAATATGGTGTGCCAAATTGAAACAATGGGGTGGTGAAATACATAGAAGCACTGAGTATTCCTTCAACCACATTCAAACGTCAGGGGTGCAAGGAGTCATGGTACCCTATTTCATTTTTACATACTGTTGAAAAAATATTGTATAAGATTGCTATTTTAACCACAACTTTAGAAAATTTTGATTTTTTTTTCTAATTCTAAAAATTATTTAGGGAAGAGAATATTCTTAGACATTTATATTTAAATGAAAAAAATTTAGGTATATACTTCAAAAAACTTTTACCTATGAGTTCATCTGTGGGGTCACAGAAATAAAGTACACCATATTTGTGTAATCCCATGTTATTTATTCATGCTTCTTCCCATCAATTCTCCACCAGATGAAACAGCCATATTAATTTTGGCTAGAACAACACTACACTAGTTTTGTCTAATCATCATAGGTTGCTTTAGCTCAGAAGACACCAGTTTGAAATATAGACACCACACATAGTATAAGTTTTCCTTACTTTACTTCAAAATCACTTAATCCTGAATACAATAGATCAGTATTTCTGTCCAGAATCTCTAAGAGAGGGACTAAATAACTTGCTCAACATAAAATTGCATCCAAACTTTTGAATCTATTACATTTAAACAGTTATGCTATATTTGTATATGACTCCAATTAACAGTATAAAATTAAACATATCAAAATAACAGTGTTAATAACAAAATTAAGCCCATTCTGTATGACAGATATTAAACTGAACACTGCATAACATCACTGAATTTAATTCTTGCCCAGAGAAGGAAGCTATTGTTAATCTCCATTAAGCTGATAGATCAAGAAAATAAAAACATCTGCCCAATTTAAAATAATAAGTAGATTGAAACTTCCTACTTTCTCCCTCATAGTATTTAGCTCATGGTAAGTATTCAACAAATATGTGTTAAATCACTGAATTAAAGAATAACTAAAAAGGCTTGAGACAGGATAGATTTCTAGGGTTCTGAATCAAACATACTGCATGGGTACTAAATAAGTTTGCAATTGAATTTGATAAGTTTATCAACACTTCAAATAGCTATGACAAGTATTCTGTAATGTGTTAAGAAGAAAAGGGGGGAAAAGAAGAAACATAGAGCAAAGTTTTTGAGATGCTTGAATAAATATCTGTTTCATGAAAATACTTCAAGGTCCCTGATATTTCATTGGCAAGAAAAGAACCAACCTAATGAGACAGTGAATATTATTAAAACTTGTGCTCCTGAAAGAAAAACACAGACTGCTATATAAAAGATTATATGGTAAAGTATATCATTAAATATAATCAACAACCACAATTTATGGAATAGATAATGTCTACTGTGCAGGTCAGAAATGGAAAAGATCAGTGTTGGCAGGAAATATCCAGAAACTTAAAACTGGCTTAGAAATCATCATAGGATCACAGATAAGAGAAATCACCCCATGCAAAACAATCATTTTATGTAAAAAGAAGTGATCCCTGGGAGACATGACAGTCCTTAAACACTGCTCTAAAGCTGTTTGGTAGCAGGAACACAGCCACAGCCACTCATATCAATCAAACGCGGCGATCACTCCACAGGAAACACTTACTAACCTCTCTATAAGAAATGGATAGGCAAACATATGCTTTATGCTAAACAGTAAAATCAAACATACATTACAATATTCCTATAAAATACTGCTAAAAGATATAGAAATTAAACTACTTTTATCCTTGAATGCATTGTCAAACTGGATTTTATCATTTATTGCTAATATAAAATTATTTCTTAAATTTCTACAGAACACAAAGAATAAGTGAATAATTTGGGAAAAAAGGAAACATAAAAAAGTCACATATAGAATATTGGAGCAGAACATATGTTCTTCAACTCATTCATTATCCCAATATATATAGGTCAATGCAGGATAAAATGGAAAATATATTTGAAAAAGTGAAACAGAAAAGGACTAGTTTTTCTGACATCTTATGATGGAATATACCATTCTTCTCACTTAAAACTATCAGTGGTGCATAAGTGACTTCATCCTGTGAACCGAAAAAGAATACAACAACGTTCAAGCCTTCCAGCTGTTGCTCATCAAGAATTGTAATATTTATTCTAGAAGTAGCAAATAACAGGTGCATTTGGAGAATGTGAGTTCACCTGGTTCCTGTAACATATGAGCTCGAATTCAATTTACTAGTTAATAAACATCTTGTGAAAGAACAACCACCACCTCACACACCAAAAAATTTTAGATCCCATGGACCATCTTGATTTTAACCTTTGGACTTCACACCCCTCCATCTATACTGCTACTAAAAAGTAAATGTTAGGGACACCTCTGGGAACACACGTTTTCTTCCTATTTCAACATCGTGTCATGCACTTCCTGTAAAAATGGCCTCTTCACTTATGAGGACAGTAACTTACTGTTGCTCTAAAGATGACAAGAAATGTATCTGCAGCTTTCTTTTCTTGATTAACAGCCATTTTCAATAAAACTGCCAACCAGGCATATGAATCCATGAAAATACTTCAAGGTCCCTGAAGGACCATCTATCATTTTTGAATAAATATCTGTACTATTAGAAACTAAGATTTTTCAATAGTGATTCACATTCAGACCTTTTATTTACCTAGCACAAGTGCTCCAATTACACATTTATGTTATCTTCTAGAAGGGAAAAAAAGAAATACACAATGAACTTAAGAAACTGCATAAAACCACACAGAAAAAATGAACAATATACATTTACTGAAGTATTGGGGGATGAACTGCTCCCAGCTTTTTGTTGAGTCACAGTTAACATACAAAGGAATAAAACTGACCATAAAAGGAAAGAAGAATATGTAAGATGACTTATCGACAAATTTCTGATACAATCTCAGGGCATCTAACAAGTTAACTTTTTCAGATAATTGATGAATTTCATTGTTTTTGAAGGATGAGCATCTCCAGAATGACTTTTAAGAGTGATCCATTTAAAATCAAGATTAACATGGAACAGTAAGTATTCTTTTCAAAAGTGACCTCAACTTTTAAATCTATAGGATTTAAAGTAAAATTGGTTCACTGAAAAGTAAACACTACCATTTTATGTTATAATGAATTAGCAAATATCTGCTAATTCATAGTAAAATATGTTTATCTTTGCTTAGCCTATCGAAGTTCAGCATAGACAAAGTAAAGAATTAGTTCAGTAGAATCACACTGCTCTCATTTTGTTTTCCTCAAAATCACTTTTTACTTTTAAATTCACTGATTTTTCCAAATGGAAAATATAGATGTGCCTGATTTTATCAGGCCACATGTGAGAATTCAATTCATGAATTCTTCCCCAATACTTCTGTAATGTTCATGGTTTTTGAATCCTGCATTGACACCAGGTCAAATATAATGTCAAATTCAGTAGATCAAAACAAACTTATATATACTTGGACCTTAATTCTGTAGAAATCCAGTGAATGATGATTTCATAATTTGAAATAGGGGGAGAAGCCACCACCTGCACCTGGATAGTTACCAGCAATCATTATGAAAGCTACATTAGAGTTAAATATTACTGTATATTTTAGAACCTACTTGATTAATGACAAGAAAAGTGACAGACAGTTGCAATATGGAATCTAATGTTTATACCCAAACAGTGCATCAGTCATTTAGCCCAAATTTACCTTACTCCCACTCAAACCTGGTGTCAGGCTCAATGTTTATTTCTGTAAATTTCAAAATATAAAAAGCACAATATTCAATTTAAGAAGTCTTTTTTTTTAACATGGCTAGAACTGGTTTATGTTTATTATGTTTTGGGCTTTGAATGTCCCATGAAGGTTGATGTGTTAAAGGCTTGGGCCAACATGATGTTCCAGGAAGTAACAAAGCCTGTAATAGGTGGGCCCTCATGGGAGGGTCTTTGGTCACTAAGGCACACCCTTGAAAAGAGATTGTGGGCCTCAACCTTTATCTTTTCAATTTCCTGGCCATTAGGTGAGTGCTTTTGCTCCTCCACATGTTCCCACACCACTACCAAAGCAATGGGCCAGTGGATAATCAGCTGGAACCTCTGACATAATGATCTAAAATAAATCTTTTTTTCCCTACAAGTTGATTATAACAGACAGTTTATTATACTGGCTTAAAGTTGAATAACACAGGGCTACATAAAACTTTCAAAGCTTTTAAAACCATTCTTTTAAGTTGCTTTCAGCATTCATTTGAAGCATTTATAACATCTGTCAAAAGTCCTGTGCCATGCTCAGGAGTCCCAATGATAACTCCATTGCATGACTTGGGAAGTTAGGTTTCTATTCCTTGGACTTTTTTCATCTTTTTTATCCTTCTGCCAGATTCCTGCTGATAATAGTCTTTTCACTTCATTAATAATCAATGCCAGTCAGAAATAGGACCAGCAGATTTTCCTTATATTCTATCACATATATCTTTTTAAAAAGTCAATAATGTATTTCCCAGTATTTTATTTTAAGAAATTATAATGTAAATTTTAAAAAAGCCTTTCCTTTTCATGTAAGACATCTATGATCTAAGTCATCTGACTTTTAGGAAAAATTTTAAAAGTAAGATTTAATTCTAGTGGTAGTCATAGTAAAACTACAGACAGGTGAGGAGTGGAGCTACAATTGTAAAGTTCTCATCTGAATTAAAGAAATATTTTATTATTTTCATTAATAAAATTATAAGTTAAAAACATTATTGAACCATATTTTAAAAGAATATAACTGAGACATGCAAACACAGAGTTCAAATATTCTGTGAGAATCAAACTGAAAGTGATCATTCACTCTCATAACTTGAGTTTTGGCTTTTCAAATGACTTTTCCTAAACTGCTTAACTCTTAACTGTTTTCCAAAGGATTCAAGGAAGTTAAGTTAAAATTACAATGGAATACTATATAAAATACACAGTCAGAAGGCACAAATGCTTACACACAAAGGCAAGATGCTGCTTCCCTTTATAGAGTGTTATCAGCAAATAAAAAGACATGAAGTTAGTAACTGAAGAGGAAGAAATGGAGATAATTAATAGAAGTGCAGTAAGCCAAGAGGGGAGGAAGATTCCTGGAGATGGAAAATGAAAATAGTCATAACTTTTCCCTCACTGGTTTAATTTAAGCCCAGCTTGTAGAACAAGGGAGGATTTGGTTTTCTTTTGCTTTTGTGTTTTCCTTCTTATAAGCCGTCTCCAACATGTGTGGCATCTTACATCTGGATTTGGGTGGTTTATTATTATCATCTTTATAAACATATAGTTTGATATTTCTCTAATTAAAATGGTGACCATCACCTAATTTTTTTTTCTGGAGAGGGACCTTAAAAAGCCACAAAACCCAAGCATTGGTTTGCTTGAACCTGCAGGCACTTTTGTTTAAGTGAGCATTAAAGACTTGGCAAAGACTCTCTACCCTCATTTTCTTATCCTTTATTATCTATGCACTTAATAATTTCAGAAACTTCAATCAGACTCTGACCAAAAACTCCATGCAGTGCTTAGGATAGAATTATAATACCATCTGTTTTCATTCTGATGTGGGTCCTTTCCAATAGCACAATCCAGCATTCTGGTTGCTTACTTTATAATGATCCTGACATGATAGGTGATTTAAAGGAAACTCTGTTGCTTGCGCCTTATAATCAAGCAGGATATTTTCAATTTGAAAAATTGGAAGCATTTTTATGTTCAAATAATTGCATCTGGATTCTTCCCATAAGCGTGACTAGTCCAGATACTAAAATCATCCCAAAGGTGTGTCCTAATTTCTTTGCAATGGTTGGTAGCTCTGAAAGTTCTTCTAAAGAAGTTTATTTGACATGAAACTTCTAGTTCCCTTTCTTAAAATCAAGGTAATATTCTAAAAATCTTATTAATTCCTAAAAATAAAAAATAAATAACTTATGAACACCTTTCATACAATGGCTTTTCAAAAGTAAAGCTATCTTTACAGTGTTCTTTAAAAATTAGACAACTATAGCATTCATGTACTATGAATAAACAATGATACTGTTTCTTTTGATCACTGGTAACAACTGAGGATTGAGGATGAAGGTCAAATATTTTAGGACTCTCTGACACAGGAAAAACTAGCCAAAGCGATGGAAAAATACACTCCAAATAATTCATTTTTGCAGATTTTAACAATCAATATGGAGCACCATATGATAGATATGGCTCCAACAATCTGTATCAATCATGAAGATTGGCAGTGGCAAACTACACAGACCAATTTTTGTCATGCTACCACAGTCGACTTTACAGTCTATGTGTAACCAAGACTCACTCTGGTGCTTTCCCCGACACACCACACAGCCCCTTCCAAGATCTGCTTCCAATACATTCAGGGGCTTTTCTGAACCAAACCTGACTGAAAACCTTTGGAGACTGGCACACAATTCCTATGATACTCCATGTTTTCCTTCCAAAGGCTGCATCTTTAATACATTATATTGGGTTTTTCCCATCACACATTTAATGTGTGAAATTTCTAAACTCTTCCCCTTCACTTATCTAAATTGAACTTTGGCAGCCAACAGTTAACTGTTGGAGAGTTGCTTAAAAACGATCAAACCCTTTCTAGATCTGATTGCAAGAAGTATCAGTGCCAAGATAGAAATTTCAGTCTTCATCATACACAAAATCAATATGTATGCTGTGCTCTGGAAAGAAAGCCACCTTGAAAATAATTAATAAAACATCAAAGCTGCACACAGCTTCAAAAATCCACATGAGACTCAAATATTTGAGGCAATTAAAAGGAATTACTAATTTATAGGTGATAATTCTCTTTGAAAGGTATAAGGTATATGCATAGATATATAGATATATATATAAATTTTGGCTTCAAAATGGCAATTTAAAATCTTAACAACACACCCATAGCAATTCTGAATGTTACATTAAATACATAAGCTTTGAAAAATCTTAAGTAATAATTTGAAAATATTGAAATAGTAGCAAAATCCATATAGAACTAAAACTTGTATTCTCATTGAGTTGCAATGCATGGAATATATTATTAGAATTTTAAAAATTGCATAAATTTTATATTTATTATATGCATATAGATGGACTTACTTCCATAAAACATGACAACAAAATAAATCTTATCTATCACTAGCATTTCACTGTCTTCTAAAGATTAATTTCATTAGGTTTTCTTATTATATGCTGTGCTTTGTGGTAGATATTTAAGAAATAAAAGACAGTTTTTAAAAGGTGACTAGGAAGTACTCTAGCAATGGAAGAAGAAAGTCGTAAGTCCATATAGTAGCTTTATAAAACAGTAGGTACTAAATGATAGAGGTGCCCAAAAGAAGAAAGTTGGACTAAAGTGATGATGTTTATTTTGTTGTTTGCATCCGAGTCATAGTTGTTGAGTTTCTGAATGTATAGTTGCACATCCCGAACAAAGGTAAGCACCTGCATGGAGTGGAGGCTGGGAGGCTCTGCTGGACAGGTAAAAAAAGGGTCCCGAGTATTTAGCTGTTTACCTGGCTGAGTATTTAGAGCTTATACTGTGGGCAAGTGGAAGTCATTAAGGGTTTTCAATCAGGAAGATGGCATAAATAGGGGTGTGTTTTAAAAATATAACTGGCAGCATTAACGCAATAAATATATTTCTAAAAGAGGCAGGAGGCAGGGAGTCTATTTAAGAGAACAAGGGAATACACTGTGACAGATGGTGACAACCTCAAGTAAGGTGGAGGTACTGATACTTGAGAGCATTTTCTATGCTCTCTGTAAGGCCCTAACCTTATGTTTCCAATGTATTGATTTCAAAGTACTATAAAGCTTCTTAGTAAAACTTCATTTAGTCATTCTAGAATATATACTTTTGCAGAATATTTATATGCACTTTATTAGGTTTTCCTTACCACACTTCTCAAACTTCCGAGCAAGGACAGAATGACAATTCTTATTCTCATTAAAAGAATTATAAATATAACTAGTTGTTATATTTTAGTGCTTCTGTATCAGTTTTGAGAGTTTCAACTGTCCTATCTTGCTTTATATCATAATCTTCAACATCCGGGGGTACAGCAACTACTATAGCTGTGCCCACATGCAAATTGCATTCCCAATAATGCTGCTCTGTTCAATGTCATCTAAAAAAAGTCAAAATCATGAAAACACATGGCATGTGATTAAGATAACAGAAACACTAGGATGGGTGGGAAAACTCTATAGACTTCAAGATCAAGACACTGATTTACATTTATTCAATATTTTATTTAATTGATATTTTCACTTAATTCACTCAGATTAAATGACTTACCCAGGATAAAAACAAGTACTCTGATAAAATCACAAAGAAACACATCTGAGAACTCACATTTGATAAATTTTTAAAAAGTTGTTAAATAAGAAAATTTAACAAGTTTCTTCTTTCATTTTCACAATACCTATATTATTTACTCTTTCAGTTTTTTACACTAGGGACACAATACAATGTTTGCACATGAGAGTCTGATTTATTTCCCTTATGAGTATGGTTTCAAGTTGCATTCATTTAACTAAAAAAGCCGTGAGTTTATCCTTCTTTGTAACCGAGTAGTACTCTATTGCCTAAAAACACCAAATCTATTTTTATCCATCCTGTTCAAAAGAAAAGAACAACTGGGATGGGGAAAGGAGAAAAAAAAGGAAATATATGATATATATATATATATATATATATATATTAGATAAGATAATTATACTACTAATCTCTATTAGTTCATTGAAAAGAATGATTTGCATTTACATTGGTTTATCAATTTTTCATGCCTATATCTTGTAATGTGAGCAACTACGTTAAAGATAACAAAACGTGATATATTAACCATTATTAATCTCCTATTACCTTGTTTTGAAATTCTGTATCATTTCTATTTTTTTTCTTTTTAAAATAAAAAATATGTAAGAAGGGGCTGGGGATTTATCTCAGTGGCATAAGTGCCTGCATGGCAAGCGCTAGGTCATGAGTTCAATCCCTGGTACCAAAAAAAAAAAAAAAAAAAGTAGGAATTTATTTTCCACAAGTCTACAAATATGTGATATTGTAAATATGATAAATTTTATGTTTCCTAAATTAAGAATGTGGTTAGTTGCTATTAATTATTATATTTAATAAAAGAGTCATCTGCTGTTCATATACAAAATTTTATTAATGATATCTTAATCCTAAAATAGCACTAAAATATAAATTTCCTACTTATTATTTTAAACCAATTATTGAACTCATTGTTTTATTAGGTCCTCTGTGTATGTGTGCACAGAAACTTTTGGGGGAATCCAATTATATATACAAGTGTGTATATATATATATATATATATATATATATATATGAACAATATCCTTAACCATGCATGCATATGCATATCCACATACAGATGTACTGACCTCTTTAACTGTATATATGGTTTTATATGTATATATATAAAATGTGTGTGTATACTTGTACACATGTATGAATAAGGGGATCAGTCAGTTCTTTGGGACATGATATTGGTGAAGATGCTATAGTATAATTGAACTAGTCAATTCTTCCTTTTGTGATACTCGATATTTAACAACTTTTTTCTAGTTGTAACCTGTAATTGATTTTTTAAGATAAATTATTAAACAGCTACAAAATGTTAACAACTAAGCTCACCTAAGAGTTTTAAACAACATAATTCTCCAAGTTAAAACCACAATCAACTAGTAGTCAAAATTTCTGCATTGAAAACCTTTACTAGTGTTTTTATTTCCTTAAGTACAATCTATATAAGGCTCACAGGAGCAAACATCAAAACAATGATGTATTTTTTTGAGTTAAGAATAAATTAGCAAGGCCAGGTGTGGTGGTGCATGCCTGTAATCCCAGCCCTTGGGAAGCTGAGGCAGAAAGACTACTTTGAATTTGAGGCCAATTCGGGCTACAAAGTGACTTCAAGTTCACTTTGGATTCCATAGGGTGACTCTGTCTCAAAAAAAAAAAAAAAAAAAAGTTTAGTATATTATTCTAAAAACTTTTAATAAAATTTTCATTACCAGGAAGGAAAAATAATATATATAAAATAAAACTACTTATTGGAAAGGGCAAAACATTTGAATAGTACTTGAAGAACTGAAAAAAAATGGCTATTTTATTCAGAAGTTCTATCAAGATCTGCATAATATCTAAACATGTGGATACTTTGGAAACACATTTAACATAGACTCATCATCTCTATGATTGCAATGCTAAGGCCATAGATATATGTTTAATGTCAAATCTAAAATTGATGTTACTAAGAACAATAATGTTATCTTCCATGATGATGTAATACAGTATTTCTTAAATTATCCCAAATTTGTGAAAAGTAACATCAAAAAAAAGGAAAAGTAACATCAAACATCTTAAACAGATCAAAATAAAATTTGACTAAGCTGACATTAATTTTTGCATTCATTTATTTTACAATCCACATAGGATTTCATTGCTAATGTTGGTTTCTATTGTCTATAAACTTCCCCAGGACTGTGAACCGTGTTTTGAAACTTTTAATGTTTGAAGATCTGTTCTTTTTCCCTGTTAACCATAAGTCACTTTTGTTCAGAAATAGTGTTTGCTGCATTCTCAATGATTTGTGTGTTTTTTATGTCTTCCCCAGGGTTCCATAACTATACCACATTGCTTAAATTGTGCAGAGTGAGGACAAATATTTGATAAGCAAAATTGATTCTTTTAAATCTTTACAGGGGAAGAAAGGGCATGGTAATGGACATATAATTTTAATACAACCTATTGCAATGATCGTGTATTTTATAAACCTTGATATTGCCAAAAAGTTTTTTTAAGGACAATTCCATTATTTGCACATATGTATGTTAGAATTACGTTTGCCTTGTCTCTCTAATTATTAGTGGTAATATGATTATTATGTGTGAGTTTAATACATATGGTATCAAAGTAAATCCCAATGATGAAATCAAGAAAAATCACAAAATGATCGTTTTCTCTCTTTACCCAAATCTGAGCAAGGAACCTTTCCAAATAGTATGAACTCATTGGCTTCCCCATAACTCTGCAGAACGCACAGTGCCATATAACTGGGAATCAGAGAGGTGAGGTCATTTCATCACTCTTTGCAAAAAAAAAAAAAAAAATGCAAAACGTCTGCTAAAATCTGACTTCATTTGATTTACTCTCCAAGACTGTTTTTTATTAAATATGTTTGACTGCTATCTCTAATTAAATGTAGAATTAATTTTGGCAAACTAACCACAGATGCAGTTTATGTTCAATTTTATCAGACAGATTTATTTATAAGCTGTCAACTTCTTGAAAGACTTCATTTTGGAGCAGTTTTAAATTGCTAACAGTAGCTGTAAATGGAGCTACTGTTCTCTGGAACACTAAAGGAAAAGTATGCTATAAATGTCCATTCCATCTGTGAGGAATCATAAAACAATCACATTCCTTTATTTTTTTTTCCTCCGTAGGACCTTTATTAAATTAGTTCAACTCAATTAAAAATAACTTCAAAAACATTTCAGAGCCTTTTGTTTCATGGAATACTTGGAACTCTCTGCACGGAACGTCACCCTTTTAACTAATCCCTTTTACTAAATGGAGGAGAATAGTGGTATTGTGACTTCAGACAGTGCTTTCAAGGGTCTCTACTGTACCGAATTGAGGTCACTTCGAGACAATACTCAACACCCAATAGCCATTCAAACATTCTTCACAACTCTATCAAACGTGTCTTTCTTCCTCTCACCCGCTTTCTCTCATGGCAAACTCAGAGGACAATGGAAAAAGCCTCCAGTACCATTTATGGTCACCATATTTGCACATGACAAAGTCTATTCTTCCTAGTTTGCCAACTCCCTGTATAAAGAATGAACTCTGGGATAGATTTTCCCACCATTACTGTTATTTAATTTATTTTGTATTTAATTTTGTTGTTATTGTTGTTGTTATTGTTGTTGTTGTTGTTGTTAGAGGGCTGTTACATGGCATTTGAGAAGCTTATTTGCTATTTTCGTGCTTGTGTAACAAAGCAGAAACTAAATACAGAATTAAATATGTCACATTCTAGCCAGCATATGCATGATGGAGTGTACAATTCAGTACAAAGCACAGACAAATGATGAAACTGGAACTACTGTTCCTTGTATTACTGTCTAACATTATCAGTATTATAAAACTTACCGTTTGCTCATGAACCACTATGCTCTTGCCCCACAAGCACTATTTAGTTTTGCTTGGGAGTTTTTATGGCTACAGCCACAAACAAACAAAATCAATTGCTGTAAATTTTTCTCACCAGGGCTGCTCCTTTCCGAAAGAAAAAAATAAATAAAAGATGTATCCAGAGCATCTTCCTCCAAACAAACAAGAAAGAACACACATTTGCAAGCTCTGTAGTAAAGTTGTTATGATGAAGATTTTGATTTTAATTAAGAATGGGATTTGTAGGACAATTAGTGAGATCTAATATTCTTTGCAAGAAACAGTACCCTTATTGGAAATACCATCTAAAACGGAATGGGGACATTTGGTGCTGCAGAGACTTGTTTCTATGGGTTTTCTACAGCTAATGAGAAGAAAAATACAAGGAAAATGTAGCTATCTCACCTAAAATGCAGAAATAGAAATTCGGTTTGCCTTCTTTTAATTTTTTTCCTTTATTGATATTCTTTTTAATTCAGGTCATAAGTTTTGTGCTACTGAGATTTCAAACAGGTAATCCACATTCTGTTAAAATACATTACACATTATTTTCTCCAGTTATTCTAAAACACTAATAGGACAACACCTCACCTTATTTGATTTTATCAACTTGTGATAATACATTTAATGGTAGCAGCAACAAACTTCCCATGTATTTTTGATACATTTAGCTGCCCTCACAATAAAAAGAAAGCATTTTCAATTATTTCATCATATTATGGAATTTGTATAATTGTTTAAATGTTGTAATGTCCATTTCATTTTTGAAGCATTATGATCACTAAAAAAAATTTCTTAATCAAATGGCAGGTAACAACTTGTTAAGTCTGTTCAATCAATTATAAAACAAATTCTTGAATTTTTCCTGAGTTTAAACATTACAAAAGAAATCAAGTGATTTCCTATAAGTAGAAAAATGGTAACAATGAATGGTTTTTCACATATTATACTGCAAATCACAGACAAAATATAGAGAGTATTCATATATAACACATGTATATGATTTAAAACATGTAGCAAGACCAACTTTCTGCAACATTTATTCTGCAGTATTTTAGTAAGCATATGGTTTAGCTGCCAAGCACAAGCAATGGTATGTACAATACACATAGTAGATGTCTTAATGTAGTTTCCAGTCTGCTTGAAAGATAAAGAATTATAATCATGCTGGGGATTTAGCTCAGTGGTGTAAGCACCTGCCTGGCAAGTGCGAGGTCATGAGTTTGATCCCTGGTACAAAAGAAAAAAAAAAAAAAGAATTATAATCATTCACACTGTGTGAGTGGCTATACATACAAAAATGAATATAAAGAGTTTTCCAGTTTAAATAAAAAATATAAATACCCCAGAACTATGAAGGCATTCTGAATGTGACTTTATGGTTACTTACTGAGTACTGGAAAAGTACAATGCTAAGTACATTTGGGTATAAAAGAGAGGAACTGAGTTTTCCTTTGCCTGAAGTTTGAGAAGGGGCATAGAAGAAGCAAAAGGAATAATAATAATATTTCAGAATCCATTTGTTAGAAAAATAGTGTAAACACAAAAAACAGAAATGTGTGTGAATCATAATAGGGAAGAATTAGTGGCCCAGTTTGTTTCTAATGAGGATATTTGTATGGAATCAGGACAAGGTAGCAGGAAATCTAGGCTGGGGCCATTGTAGTTAGTGGTCCTTAAGTGCCACCCTTAAGTACAGTTGACTGGTATGGGCAGAGACAGCCAACAAACAAATTCCAAGGCTACTTTAGGATTTCACCCAAGAAAACATGAGGGCATGAGGGTTCCTATAAGAAGCACTGAAGAGTGAAAAGAAATTCATGATTTGGCAACCAGTTATAGTGGCCGAGAAAGAAAGGGAATCAGGGTGATCTCAGAGACTTCAGAAGCTGACTGTATCTGTAAGGCTGAATGATGTGAAACTGACACCCTAATACATACAAATGATTTCTGAACAAAGTCAGTGAAGAGACATTTCTAAGGAGAAAAAATTGGTTTACAGGAAAATTTAAGAAACAGGGGGTGGGTAGTCAGTAAGATGGTTAGGTGAAACAATCAGCCATAGATACAGGATTCACAATTTCTTTAGAGTCAAAGCACAACATTATGTTCTAAATGGAGCTATCCAAATGAATATGCTGAAATTCAACTGTCGGTAAAATAGTATTAAGATTCGAGGACTTTAAAAGGTAATTAAATGTTAAGGACAGATTCCTCATGGAAGGAATTAGGACCATTACAAAAGATTGAGGGAGCAGGTTTGCTCTCTTCCTCTCATCGGCCATAGGAGAACACTATTTTTCTCTTCTGGATGATGCAGAAAGCAACAAAGTACTGTCTTGGAATTGTCCACTGCCCTCACCTGACACTGAACTTGCCTAAGCCTTGATATGGGACTTCCCAGACTCAAAAGTGTGAGAAACAAATTTCCATTATTTGTAAATTACCAAGCCTGTGGCATTGTTTTCTAGCAGCACAAATAGAGAGAGACAAAGCATCTGTTCCCCCCATTGCTGTGTCCTAAAAAATAAAAGATACATTCTGAAAATCTTTTCAAGACCTAAGATTTCTGAATCCTTATCTGGTTTGTTCGCCGAACTTTAATTAAAAGCTTTATTTATGTCATCCTTGAAATAAATTCCAGTTTTAAAATACTTTTCACAAAGTTTTATTTCAGAGTCCATTTGTTAGAAAAATAGTGAAAATGAAATATAAATGGCACACCTCCACAACTCAAATATCTATGATTCTACCCATAACAGGAACTTTGTAGTCATCGATTGCAAATTGTTATTTTTTAAAATGATCCACCTTAGGTAATCTGTGCCTATAACTTCAGTGGAAATTAAAGAGGGATGAATGTCCCTTTATACTCACTCTGTTCTGGATAGACCTATTGTATCATTATATATTTTACATTAGTTACTAGAAGTGCTACCTCTTAACTGTTGCTACCTTTCTGCTAGTTGATAAGGTATATATAATAACAAGGATCCTAAGAAGATTTAACATTATGCCCTCATAATGTCTCTGTGGAACAAAGTCTGACCTCATATCCACCAAGAGCAACTGAAAATGAGATTCATTCTTATTTAGGATAATAAAAACAGCTGACGCAGCCAGCCACAACTATGCTACCTGGTTTCTTTGCCCAAGTTAAAGGGATATTTCCTTTAGACTGACTTTGCAAGCAAAAACATAGCCAGAAGGCAGCACAAGGCTCTTGTTTACCCTCAATTTATTCACCTGATTGGGTACTTGAGCCATGTGAAAGGCAGCCAATTGAGTATAAAGTTCATGCCAGAAATCGTTCTATGCATTATGCTACACTATCTCAATTAATTCCTACAACACCTCTGAGAGTTCCACACAATTACTCTGCCCATTAATAGAGGTCAACCAAATGGCACAAGGGTATAGCTAAAGACCTCAGCACCCATATTCATAGAATCAATGAGTTATTACAGCTCTATATTAAACCACAATTTTATTTATAACATATTTGTAAGTCTCCAGTACACAGCACAACCTACTCTTTATTTATGTAACTTCCTAGTATATGGGAGGGAGGAGTTATCTAGAAAAATGGAATACCAATGGTTTCAGTGTATACTGGAAGAAGAAAAGATTCTTAATTTTTAGAAAAAAACTACTTATCACTGGCAGAAAAACAAACCTTCCATGAGCTTTAGAATGGGCAAAGAAATTAACTCAAAATATCTCTCCCTCTGATATTGTTCTCAAAGAAAAGCTTATTCAGCACACTTAAATTAGTAAAATAATCCTTAAGGTTAAGATAAATATAAATTGTTTATACACAGATGAACAAGTATATTCTTTAAAAAGTATTTCAATTACACTAAAAATATTTTACTTGGTAGTAAAATACTTCTTAAAGTGTTTCTTAACTCAAACTAGGTTTGTCAAATTGAAAACTTTTCTTTTGGGTAATTAGGAAAGCCAAGAGTATTCAAAATGTTTTTTAAATTGCTCTACCTATTCTCTAAGTTTCCAGTGGAAATATTAGCCAGTGCATTTAGATACAAAGGGAGGGAAAGTGCTGGATATTTTTTCATTGTCAAAATAAACACTTAAGAAATTCCTAGTTGGAAAAAAATGAAAGCCTCTCAAGTACTGAGTATAGTCAGTATATACTGCAATCTACACGGATGTTTAGCATTTCTTTCCCCTGAAAAATGATTATAAAAACAACTCAGGGCACAGTGCTAAATTTCTACAGTGCATTGAAAAAAATTTTCACAAGAATACAAAACCTATTTATTCAGTTAGAGAGTAATCGTAAATTTATACCCCAGACTATAGGGTACCACAGGGAAAGCAGAGGAGAAGGAGGATGAGTCCAAAGGGAGAAAACAGTGAAAGAAGAAAAAGAGCAGGAGGAGGAGAGGAGAGTAAACTGTCACGTTTTAGGAAAAACTAGCTTAAAAACAAAGTCCAGAATGATTTATGAGGTACTTATATTTTACTTACAGAAGATAATTTTTCTTATTACACATTATATGCTTATTCATTTCTACAAACTAGTCCTCTGCTACAGTCTGAATGGCCTGAAAACTCCAGGAAAGAATCACAAATTTTCAGTAAGACAGCTACATGCTTTGCCCTCATTTATTAATCAGTACATACAATCCCACCAAAGTTGAGGAGAATCTGCAAACTCAACGCACACATGCCTCTAAAATACAAAAACACAACCAAATATTCAAGGTTTAGAATGTTAGAAAGATTAAAATAATCTTTGTCTTGCCACAGTGATATTCAAGAATATTTCTTAAGGTACAGAGACAGAATTCCAATATTTTTAAACAAAAATGGCATCAACTACATGTTTTTGCAAAATTTAGAGTGACCTCTAGTCTTAATTATTTAAATATACATTTAATTAACTCAGCACCAAGGGTTTCTGCATATGTTTCAACATGTTGGCCACTGCCCAGACAGAAATACTACAACCACATGTTTAAAGAAGTATCAAGTGTGTATGTGTGCTAAAGAGAGAGAATATATGCATGTATATATATGTATATATGTACAAAATGCATGAATATATGTGTATATGTACATAAACATGTATATATAATTTTAATTTTATTCTATAATTGGTAGCAACAATTCTAATCATTATTTCTGAAATTTCTAATATTTTAATCAAATTCTTCAATGAATTATGAGAGAGGATAAAAAGCCACCTTAACAAGTTTTCAAAAAATACATTATGCTTTAATTACAATTCCCATTCTTCACATATATTGGAAATGTCCCTTAACCTTATTGCTATCTTCTCTCGTTTCTATTTTTATCTGACCTGTTTATTCACATGTACAGGATAAAACAATAAGGTGTTTTGTCTACAAGTGTCATACAGATTTATTCAGTTATCAAGGTGTAAAGGTCTACACAGGAGATTATATATCTTTGATAAAATGATTTAACTGATAGATAACAGGCTTTTTATTTTAGCTGAGAGGAAATATATGAAAAACAATTCTGAATGTGATAGAGAGGAAATAACAATGAACTTCAAAGTATGGTACAAACAAATATTATGTGTTCTGAGATCATTTTATTTACTACTTTAGATATGAGTTTAGCATACATGAATATTCCTTCTTTTCAAGATACAGATGCTTAATTTCTTTCTTATTGGAAGCCTTCCTTTTAAAATATTGAAGGTGGTCAGTATTTTAACATAGATTTATCTAAATCTATTCCTTTTTATAAATCTTACTTTTTAAAAAATCAAGGACAAGTAAACACCCAACTATAGAAGCAAAAATATATTGATCTGTGTATTTCTCAAGATAAATCTAAAAGTGAACATAGATTTTTAGGGAATATGCATTCACTTAGAATAGGTCCTCACTCCATCCCCTGTAATAAAAGCTCTGAAAAGCTGTTGTAGCAATTGCATATTATTGCCATTAATATATCATAAGAATTGTGTATTTATATAGGAGTAGTCTACTATCAACAATTGGGACTCCTCAAAGCTGCCTTATTGAACTGGAGTGAAAACAAACTTTTTCACACCCATCTGCTAAACCAAGAAAAGAATAAAATACCAATTGATGAACAAAAGAGCAATGAAAGAAAAAAAATTAAGAGTATGTGTTTTATGATCCGCCTTTTAAGTGAATAATCTGGAACTCTGATACTAAGGAGGATGTGTCTGTTAGACACTAAAAGACTCATTTTTCTCTTTTTATTTTCTACCTACACACTTTAATTGCCACAATTTTAAACAATTTGGTGCTTCCACCACAATATGACTGCAGATTCTTATACAGATATTACCATACTCCTAAATCAGTTATTTTCAAACTTTTCTATTTCAACACACAAGAACACCATTACACAATCCCATTGGTAATTGTGGCCTATTATGGTAATAAATTTTAATTATGGATATAAAAGTACACTTTTTAAAATTTCTTCACTAGCCCTCTGAATCACACCCCACAGGAAGACTGTACCCCATGATTAAAAATCATTGCCAATTTACTAAAGAATAGAATAACTTACTTTGCTATTGACTTTTATGGATGAGATTTCTATAACATTGCTGATGATTTATTAGAGAGTATTTAGAAAACACAAGCACAGCAATACATTCTTGGTTACAAATAAAAAAATGGTATTTAACCAAAAGTCAATTTGTAAAAATAATATCACTTTGTAAAAATATATATACATTTTCAGAGGGTAAAAATACTAGTGAAATATGAATATAATAGATATATTAATTACTAGCTGATTAATAATGCCTTATTTTAATCCTTGCAGTTAAAAAATTCCCCCATATATGAGAGAGCAGATTTTTCTGCTTCATCCTGAAAGACAAAGAATGATTGCACCCCTCTCCTGTTTCTATATACAGTCACTAAAATCCATCTGCATACAGTCATCATTACAAATGATAGCTTTGCCAAATCTAGTCCTACAAATTGATATATTGGAAAGCCTGGCATGAATATTTCAATGCCCTGCCATTCTAAAGAATAAGTTTTAGGTTTTATATTTCTATATAAATATTAGGAATTTATATATGAATATACATATGTGTGTCTTCATATATTCATGCACAAAAGAAATTTAATCAAACAGAATAATTAAACATTGTTAAATTATTTTTATAATTAGCAACCAAGCTATATTGTCATCTTTGATAAATGTGGGAAATTGAGTCACAGAAGTACCCTCTAGGTGATAACCAAACAGCATATGACAAAGAGCAGAAAGACTGGTACAATGCCCATGCCTTATGTGCTTCCCTTTCTGGTCTAAACACCAGATTGCCATAGAAATTCCTATAAGGAACTCTTTAAGATGAGACCTGAATAAAGTAAATGAGAGATGTAGTTTGAATATGGGAATTCTCAGCTACTATATTTCTTTTAATTTTTGTTTGTTTGTTTTTGGAAGGTTAGTGAGCCTTATGAAAGTATTTGGTACTATAAAAGGGCTATAAATTGGTTCTAGCAGATCTTTGTAGTTACTACATTACCTCTATTATATAGGAAATATAAAACACACAATTTTTCCTTCAATTAAAAAGAAATTGTTATATATCAGAAGATGGAAAACTAAAAATACAGTTTAATGACTATTTTAGATGATAGATGAAATCATGACAATTCATTTAAAACACCTTGAAATCGCCAGAAAATGGAAATCATCCCACTTAGATGTATTTTATTTAAAGGCTTAATAAGTTTTCACTCCTTTTCACTTACTTAAGTCTTGATTATCAAACAGTAAATGTAGCTCTTGTGTGCTGAAATAGAAGAGTTTGAAAAATAACTGATTTAGGAGTATGGTAAGGTTTATGTTAGTTTATGCTATGTTTTGTGCCTAGATGTACCCACAAAGTCTCATGCAGTTACAAGGTTTTTCAGAGGTGGTTAAATCTAGAGTGTGTGATACTGGGATTAAGGGTGTACGATTAGTAAATCAGTACACTGTTTGGTTTGGCATAGTTCTGGCTAGGATTAAGCCTGTTAGTGCTACACCGAAGTGAGGATGGGTAGCCTGCATATAATATATGGGGCACAAGAGTCTTGTCTTTTCTCTTTTGCTATCTTCTGCTTGCCATGAATTGTTCTCCTCTGCCTTGGAAACAGCCACTTATGGACAGAAACCTCCACAAACTATGAGCTAAATAAACCTTTTCCCCTTTAGCTTGGGTGCTGACTACTTTGTCTCAGCAATGAGCGAAAAGTAAAACAGTTTACAAGTGCCCTTTCCAATCCTTAGCTTCAAAATCACTGAAAGCAATAATTTTCTTCACTATGGAATGATAGTTGGCTAATGAAAGAGAAGCATAAATTCACATTCACTTGTATTTCTTCATAACCATAGAGAACACCTTTGGATTTATAAAGTGCTCTTTCTTACTGTTTGGTCAGAGATCACTGACTGAACCATCTCAAGAGCTCAAAGGCAACAGTGAATAAGACAGCAAAATTATATATTAGTACAATTCACTAGAAAAACAATTCAGGGAAATAAATCTTAAAATAGCTATATGGTTGATAAAAACTCAAAATACTAGACAAACCTAAATATTTTCATTAAAGTATACTCTCCCATAATAATAGTTCCAAAATGTAACCATATTGTACTATAATAATAGTTTCATTTCTTTAACTTTACCAATATACTACTGATCTAGGATAGAACGGTGTCTGTGCTATAAGCACTTAGAGAATAATTGGCAATACGCTGTAGGCATCCAGTCTGAAAAGGAATCATGAGATAGTAGAGAAATGACATTTGGAGACAGAATAAATTACATAACACTAAGACATCTGAACTAGAGTGATGAGCACTTGGGAGGGGCCGGGGACTGATGCCACAGCACACCTGACAAACAAGGCTGCTTTTTGTTTCTCAAGTTGACAGAGAACTGTCAACACCTTATGGAAAAACCTGAAAAAGATTCCAGTGAACAAGAGTTCCGTTGTGATATTTTCTTTACTTTCTTTCTTTTAATTGTCATTCAGAACAACTTTTAAAGAACAAAGCCCAAGTGTATTCTTAAGTTTGGTTCTGTTCCTCATTTTGAAAAATAAACTTGCTTTGAGACACTGCCTGACATGAAATCACAATATCTCAAAGATGCCTAAATTCTCAGAGGAATATACAGTAGGTATTGATGTTTTCAGATATCACAAGTCTTGTGTTTAAACTGAAGTACAAGAAGAGAAACTACAGTATAAATGAATTATAATTCTGTATCATAACAAAATTGTGATACAGATGAAATATAATTTTAAATCATAACAAAATTGTAATATAATTACATGCCACACCAGTGATCTTTTTCTGTTTCAAGCCAGTGGCAAGGTTTGAAATTTAAGAACTTTATAAATACAGAAAACAAAAATTAGAATTTTTAAAAAATGTATAATAGAGAGAAAGTATTTTTAACCAGTTTAATAAAACAATCCCACAATCAGATGAGATAGAGGCAAATGGCAGAAATAAATTATAAGGCTACAAAAACTCCATATTTAAGTTGATCTTTTATAATCTTTTTCTTAAAAACAATCATTCAAGCTTTGGTATCTGACAGAGGCTTTTGGAGTCATCTAGCCATTTCATTATTTTATTTCTTTCTATTTCCGCTCATCATTTCCATAAGTAGTGAAATTTTACTCATTCATTCAACGTGAGCTTCCCCATGATGTAATACTTAACCAGATCCCTGCAATCAGACTACCTACTCCTCCCAGAATACTGCTTGTTTATATGCCTCTGTCTAGATAGTAGGGAATGGTGTTTACTTCTTAATAGAGATTTGCATTTGTAAACTACTTTACATCTTAGAAAAATCTTTCTTGTAGTGAATCAAAATGAATCCTGTAATTTTAATATGTATTAAATAGACATTTAGCGAAATCTTTCTTCATAGGGTTGAAATGGGTACAAGTTGTCAGTACCATACAATGTCTGACCTAAGTGTAACTCCCTGCTCTGAGAAAGTTTTTCTTCCCATGACTTGTAACATAATATGTGTATTGTAACTATTGAAAACAGGAAGGAAATATTGATGGCCAATACTTCAGTAAATATTAAGGTTTTCCAATATCTCTTTCTAGTTTTTTCCCTTCCCAATATCTGTTATACTTAAATGCTATTTCAGCTGGTTACTGCTAAATACTTTCAACCAAAGTCCACCTAGAATGTTGGATTCAAGAAGAATGAAAGCCCATCTGATATCAGAACTATGTGTTTTTATCAGAGCCCTGTTACTGAGAAAAGTTCTGTTACAGGAACGTGAATGTGGCTGAATTTTTCAGGCCTATTGTCTCCCCTCTCAGAATGAGTTATTAATTTCTTAGGGCAAATATTGGTATTCTTTTTTAATCCAAATTGAATCTATTGTAAAGATTCCACAAAGGATGATTCTTTCCCCCACAAACAGGGCCTCTACATGTTATTAAAATTATAGAGAGCTCAATTTTCTCAGGAATAGGACTGGGGTAATGTTTTTTGAATCCTGTCTTAGGAAGAAATGTCTCCCAATATTTAGAGCCTCCCAATATTTCCCAGTAATCAGAGCAGTCCCTGAAATGGGCTGCTTCACCAGTAAATCCAACCCCAGTATAGAAGATTATGGTCAAGAAGTTTGCAGCCTCTTCCACTTGGAGAATCCCACTAGACCTAACAGTCAGGGGTACTAAAATGGGTGGGGTTAAGCCATTCTAGAAGAAGCTACATATTCTCCTAGGCCTAAGTTAAGGAGCTTCACCCAAGAAATGTCAGATGAAAGTTTTGTAGACCACATATAGTTATTTGCATGAAGACACCTGTAAGAGATTGCAAAAATGTCTGTGAAGTCTTCTCATACATGTGCAGATATACCTTGGTGATGTGATTGCACAACTTCATAAAGAGGTAACATCAATTTCCTCATCCCAAATCTAGTTCTGGGCATCTTTCTTGCTTAAACCAATGAATCATAACAACTATTCACAAACATACTTGTGCTTTAGAACTTGTCCTTTTTTGTTGGTCTTTAGAATCAGTAGATTGTCACAGAGATGTAAGCCCAATAAGCTATGAGTCTTGGGGTGTTATCAATCTTCAAATATGCTGATAACTTAATCTGTTAATCAAAGCTTATTGATTAGCACTATCCAATCAGTTCATCACTGATCCAAAGCAATCTTTCTACATTCTGTCTGAAAAGATTATTTTAAATGAACACAGCATTTTTATATTTACATCCATACTTACTATCTGAGTTCATTTCAATTATCTTATGAATAAACTCCACTGTTTATCTCTTTTATCTCTTGGAATTATCTTTGTTGTTCAGTTTTTGCCCCACTCCATTACGACTAGATAGGAGAGTCCTCTGTAAATCCTAGCACTCAGTGTGCGGGTCCCACAGTAATATCTAGATATTGCCACACGCTCTCCCAAGTAAATGTAGCCATTACTGCCACTAAAACTGTACAAGCGTTTGACTGCTCTTTGCTCTCACCAACATTTGGTCTTGCCAGACACTGAATTTTGGCAAGCTGATGGGGTGAAACGACATATCATTTTAATTTGAATTTGTCATAAGTAGTAAAATTGCTTACCACTTTAATGGATATCTACATTTCTTCTAATGTATGTTTATTTTTAGTCCATGTTACTGTTAGTATTTCACTTACCTACTGCAAAATTATTAACTTTTTAATATTCATCCTTTGGTATATTTTTCAATATCTCCCCTTTATTGAATGAATTGTTTTTCTGATTTTTGGTTTTTCGGGTTTTGTTTTTTTTTGGTGGTGGCACTTTTTGATACATAGAAAATATGATTTTAATGATGCCAAACTTACTAATCTTTTCCTGCATAAAATCTTTCCTTAACCTGAGGTCATAAAAATACTCCTATTTTTGACAGTACGATTTTTAAAGTTTTGCTTTACATTTTAAGGTTTTCGAGCCACCTGGAGTTTATTCTGTCACTAGGATCTAATTTTACTTTTATCCATATGGATAACCAATTGTCCTAACACCATGTACTCAGGATCCCAAACTTTCCTTGACTTTTAATGCATCCACTATCGTGAATCCCACATTCACATGAGTTTAACTATTTCAGGCCTCTCATTTCTTCCCTACTCAGGACATGAATGATAGATTTAGTTTCAAACCCATGCTGTCTACAATTTTTGGTTTTATAATAATTTACAGTACTTAACAGAAAATCACCCAGGATTTGTTCTTCTCTCAAAGCTGTCTTGGCTTCTCCTCCTTTTTGTTGTTTCCCCTGTGAAATCACGTTCAAGTTCACCCTCCCGCTTGTCAATGACAAATGATTGTTTTCAAGGTAAAACATGCACATCACAAATCCTCTATTGCCTGTCATTTGTGGCCTCAACACACACACACACACACACACACACACACACACACACACACACAAGGAAGGGCAAGAGCAAGGTGAGGCAGGGTGGGGGAGATCATTCACTAATTATTCCAAGAAAAATAAAGTCCCAAAAGGGAAGACAAAAAAACAAAATTTACAAACTAATGAGCCATTACAATTCAAGAAAACAGAATTTGAGTAGTTTGTTTTCTTTCTTAACTCTGTTGATATCAGATTATTCCCACAAGCAGTTGCTTGATTTCTTCCTGTCCCACACAGAGTTGCTTTGCCTTTTTGTCCTCACATTCATTTTTTTTTTAATATTCATTGTTTTGTTTTGTTTTGCTTCTCAAAATTGAAAGCAGTCTTGATTGTAGCTTTTCAGATAGGACATTCCTGAGGCCTCTTTCTGTTTTGTACTAGGGTCACTGTGACTGTATTGTTAATAAAGAGATGTAAAAAGTAACTCAAGTGCGGAGGGGAGGACACACCTCAGCAGCACAGTGCCTGCCTAGCAAGGGCAAGGTTCTGAGTTCAATTGGGGAGGGGGAAGACAAACAGTAACTCACTCCTTACAGGAAAAAAGCTCTCACTTCAGAATTCCACAATGTATTCCAAGACTCTTCTCATGGATTTCATATCCAAACACTGCTTGCTTACTTGCTTCTTTTCTATTTTTTTTCCGAACACTTCTTTCTTATGGATTAAAATCAAAGTCAATTATGATCTCTTCATTGTTATTCTTCTTTATTTTTATTGTAGCACAACATATAGAACTTGAAATTCACCACTGTAACTATTTTGAAATGTACAATTCTGTAGCATTAATTATCCACACAATACTGTAAAACCACAAACTCCAGTTCTAAAACATTTTCATCACCTCAAAAGGAAACCTTGCATCCACCAAGGCGTCAGCATTCTGCGCCCCTTGCCCACATTCCCCAGCCACAGCCATTCTACTTCGTGTTTCTGTGACTGTTACTACTCTTAAGGATTCATGTAAGTAGAATCATAACATATTTGACTTTTATGACTGATTTATTTTACTTAAAATATCACCTTCAAGAATTATATTGCAGACTATGTCAAGATTCCCTTCCTTTTTGTGGCTGAACAATATTACTGTACACCTATAACACATTTTATGTACCTATTCATACATTGGTGGATACTTAAGTATCATTTCTGCCCTTTGGCTCTTATGACCGATGCTGTTGTATACACTTGTGAACAAGATTCTTTTTGTGTTTGTGTTCATATCTCATGTATATACTAAGAGTGGAACTGCTATGCCATATGGTAATTTCGTATTTAATTTTTTGAGGAACTGCCACACTGTTTTCCACTGTGACTACACCATTTTGTATTCTAGCCAGCTGTGTCAAAGGGTTCCAATTTCTCCACATCCTTACCAACACTTGTTATTTTCTGATGGTCCTTTCTTTTAAATCACATCATAGTGGATTTGAAGTTGTATCTCATTTTGGTTTATATTTATATTTATCAAATGACTAATAGCATTGATCATCTTTTTGTGTGACAGTTGGTCACTTGTTTATATTCTTTGGAGAAATGTTAATACAAGTCTTTTCTCTATTTTAAATCGGGTTACCTTTTTTTCTTAAGTTTCAAAATTTCTTTATATATTTACTAGACCCTTATTTCATATATCTTGCAGTTTTTTTCCCATTCTGATACAGAATGTTTTAATTTTGATGAAGTCTAGTTTAGTTATTATTTAGTTGATATGTTTTTTGTTTTGTGTTTGAGAAAACATGGCCCGTATAAAAGTCATGAAGATTTATCTTTGTTTTCTTACCTTAATTTTTTTCCAATAGTCTTATAGTTGTTTTTAGTTTTTTTATTTAATTCTTGGTTCCACTCGTAGGTAAATCTGAATGAGTTATGAGTCAACTGTATTTTTTATGCAAAAGATACCCAAGACACTACTATTATCTCTTAGAAAATTAAATTATCAGTAAAAATAAAATCAGGAATGAGTTAATTAGCTTCCCTACATTCATTTGATTTGCTCACGTTTATGATACATACAATGGTCTGTCACTCTCCTGTGGCATACATCTGAGAGGGAGATGTGTCCCTTGTCCTGCTGCTGCATACCCCTCAAAGTCTCACCCTGTGATGTCTCACCATCCTCGTCAAAAGTTAAAGTCTTCATTAATTCATCTCCCATATAGTTCTCTTCAAACTTTCTCCCATATATGTATTTCTCTCTTTATATTGTTATTTTTCCAAAGAACTCATAAGATTTGAGAAGTCCTGAGAATCTACAATATTCTACATTATACCCATAATCTTTCCACAGCTAATTTATTTCATTATTCTCCTTTCCTTCCATCACCTTTCAGCACTGAAGTATAGTACGGTGATCATTATGGGAAGTAGGTGATAGGTCATTGTCTTTGAAAGTTTTCATGAACACATTATTACTAACAAAATCGACAATAGGCAGGGTTTAACTAAAACAATATTAATGTCCAACTATAGCTACTTTAATCATTTTCAGAACAAGTCATCTATTACAAATTTCCTGATGGTAGAGTTTCCAATCTCTGATTCTATTGTTAACCTTGCAATTATGCAGAAGTGATAGTGCTTTGGAAATGCTTAATTTAGAATGCAATTTAGCAAAATCATGCATGTGCACATGCATACACCTAACACAGTTTTTACTTGCTTAGGATACTGGTATCAATTTCACCCTTTAACTGAGTTCATCTATCCACCTAGTATACTTTCCTTATAAGTTATATGACAGACAATAGATACTATGAGAAGTGATCACAATGTTTATGCAAATAGATTTGAATGTTATTGCTACCTTCATAAACCATATTTCTTGGCTATCAGAACAAATCTAGATATGTGAGAACAAATGCTAAATTTCTTTCCAGAAACGTGTATGATTTGTGCTGAAATCTTGGCTTTTAATTCTCTAGACTCTGCCATGCAACTGTTCCTGAAAAATTGGGTTCACCCAACTCCTAAGTTCACACTGACTGTAGATAGTAGTAACTAGGAGCTTTATGCTCAGCAGACGAAGAGGTATGAAACTAGATATTGTCCATGTGCTCAGACTCATGTAAATCCTGGCTGGCTTATGCTTCTGCATTCAAGTAAAGATTTCTAGCACACTGGCTAAATGTCAACATTGAAAAGGACTTGTCAGATCTAGAATCATGCTTGATTTTAGGCTTCTTAGTTGAAGATTTGATAACTTCTAAATTTTCTGTATACTACTTCTCTGTTAGGTCAACAACTGAAATTCACAAGCCCCCAATCTCTACCACGACTTTTTCTATGAATGGAGTCACTTCTCCACCATGATAGCCCTAACATACTGTCTAATGTCAATCATTTCTTTTGCTGTAATAATACATCCGTCATTTTTACCATTTTTACCCGTCATTTTACTTCCAAGCTGCAAATAAACAATTCCAAGACTACTCTATGGTTATTGTAATTTTTGGTCATCATATCCTTCACAGGCTGTACAGGTCAATCCCTGAAGAATCAGATCATAACAGATCAGTAAGTTTATTAGGCATACTTTTAGGATTCAGAAGCTGGGAAGAAATATGACTGGTTAGAGAGCAAAACTGAACCGTGATCAAATCCAATGATGCTCCTTTAAGAAGTCAACCAGTTTGAGCCAAACACCTTCTTCAATAAGGATTGTTCCTCTTAGAATGAAAGCATACTTTCATGACCTAAGAAGCCCTCTCTTGATCTCACTGTGGCCTGTATTTCCAATTTTTATGGCAGGGGTGTTTAACGTTTTTATTAATAGTACATATTTATAGTACATAATAATGACATTCAATGTGGGGATTTGGTGCATTAATACATCTTAACTCTTTTTCATCCCCTTCTACTCTCCAATTTTACTTTGTAATTATGTGCCACATTGGCTTTCCCTTGTGCCTTCACTTGGCATCATTTTGCTCACCTCTAAGAGCCCTCACTTATTATTCTTTACTGAGAAAAATTTTGCTCTGCAATTACCACCACTGCCTCTTTTATAACCTTTGGTGAAAAGGAAGTCTTTAGAAGTGCTAAGTCTGTAGTCTTTTTTATTTCCTTCATAACTAATACTCATTTCAATGTATAATTGCCTTTTTTAACTTAACAATTGGCTACTCCCTTCAGTATAAGGGTCACCATAACGGCAGAATCTCATTTGATTGGTATTTCCTCTGTCATTCCTGACATATAGCAGGTGCTCAATCAGTAGCTACTGAATAAACACTAATCAAAATATTACATATCAGCATAGTAACAGGAGAGATAAAACAAACAGGTAGGTCATTCAAATTCCCTATTAATTATTGCCTCTGCAGATTATAAATGACAAAATACTTTTCCAGCTTTGTCCCTCACGCTATATTGTATATCTCACTTTTCTTTACAACAAGTTGATATTATTTGCTCAGGATATGTAAATTACTTCAAACACTAATCTAAAAGAAATATGATATGGAGGACAGATTCATGCAAAAATTTTTTAAAAACCATATATTTGTTAAAAGAAATATGTTTATCCAGCATTGTAAATTATCTGCACACAGTTCTCTTGAATTGAATATGATTCTCGTGAGTGTAAATCTCTGCAGCACAGGATTTCCTCCAACCATGCCTTTCACTTGGTTCCATTTTCCAAGTATAACCCTGACATTACAACTAGGATCCAAATCTCCACTAAATGATCTTTTCTTTCCTTTACTGAATACAGAATTGTTGTTTTGGCTAGAATTAGTCAGGCACAGTTAGTACAATAACACTCAGTGCCTTCCTGCTTAGCACCTGCTGCATGTTATTTATTTCTTGTTAGCTACATAGTACAACAAATTGTGTCTTTTAACAGCTCATTGAGTAGAGGAGGAGAAAGTGATGGCAGTGGATTGTTGATAATGTTCAGTAGTGTCAATATATTTCTTTTCAAATAATACAGCTAATAGATTTGCACTAATACTAATTATTTCTTTGGAAAATTTCCCTGCCACATAATTTCCACTGACCTTGAAAAGAAACCAGCATAAGTAGAAGAAATACAGGCAATGACCCATGGTTTTAACATATTAGTAAAGGTGATTTTTACTCAATATACAAAGTGGATGGAAATGAACCAATATTTCTTTTTTAAAAGCTTAAAAATGTTAATATAGTATTCAGTTGTTCAACTTCAGTACATTATCTTGGGTTCTTCAGATTTAATAATATGATTAAATAACATACCACCAAGAGAATAAAATTTGTTTTAGGGACTACACTATCATTGGAACATCTTCTAAAGCAAAACACTTGCATAATATTTCTCAAATCTACATGGGTACACTCATGACAATTTCCTATATTTTCTAATAATTCACTTTCACTAATGGGCAAGATTCAACAAATGATGCTTGAATAAAGTACAGGGCAGTGGCTACTAATTTTTTCATCTGCACATTTTGTTTTATTGTGTTACAGACTCTAATTGAACTTTGTTCCAAGCTATTAACCTATGACAGAAGACTGTGGAGATAAGATTTCACTGACATATAGAACAAAGAAAAAGAAAGGGCGTGAAAATTACAATGACAAGGTTGCCTTAGCAGTTTTGAGGTGGTAAAATGAAATCCCTGACTAATAGGCCTAGCAAACACAGGAGGGGTGAGGATGTGAAAGGAGAGGAAAATCTCGGGGTGACCCATTGAGAGGCTCCCTGAGAATCTATAATGGATACACACTGTTATTGCAAAGTTCAAATTGCAAAGCAAATTAAAGTATTCCTCTAATTGTTATAAGTTGTACAAGAGGTTCATATACAAAGTGTAAATTCAGAAGCATTACTGGTATTATAAATTGTTGATGTTATCTCAGCAGCCATTTTTGTTTGAGAAAAGGCTAAAATATTTGCTCTATAAATTGTTCCATTTTTTGTCTTTTGGGAACTCAAATATCTTCAATGATCATTTTTTTCAATATAATTACCTTAATTCTCATGAACTGAAAAAAATAAGTTATAAAAGCATTGCAAAGGTATGTAACCTATGAAAAGTGACTCCAAGAACTTCATATAACAATATCATATGAACAAACCCATTTTCTGTATTACAGTTTTGTTTTGATGAATATTTCTGAAACATAAGGTAAAAAGTATATGCAAATGGAGCAGAGATAAGAGCTGAGTGCATCTCATTAACACTAACTTCCTCATGACTAACAATACCAATGTTTTCCTTTTTAGTCAGCATATGTGGCTCTTGACAAGCCAAAATCATTAAGAAAATGAAGTTTAAAAATGAAATAAAATTGTTCAAGTATTGTTTTGTAGAATAAATGAGAATAATAAAAAAAAGCTTTAGACTATTTTGGAGTTAATTTTAAATCTTTTCCTTTTATAAATGTAACAACTTTACACGTATCCTGATACAAACAGTGGATAAAATTTCATCTGTGTTACTGCCTGAAAAGTTGTGAATATACAACCAGGGAAATTCATTGACTATATATAAATAGTGGAATTACAAACTTATGTATTAAGAAACACTGGAATTAGTAAAGATTGTCAAAATAAAATTAGTCCACAAATTCTAAACTGGAATGACTACTATAAAGTTCGGTTGCTTATTTTAACTAATAAGAAACACCACCTTAGTGTTTTATTAAATCGAAGGCTCAAAAACTATTTCCTCATTGAAGAGAATACCTTTATTGTCAATCTAAAGATAACTTCTGGGTAGCAATATGCACAACTACAGTAGATCATATAAACTTGTCATTTACATAGATATAACTTAAGCAAACAAAATTTTCCACTAAAGCAATGCAATTTGAACAAAAATTTAAGTAATTTAAAGAATCCAGGACATATCCAGTGCACTTATGATATCACCGTAATTACTTTTAATATATTGCTTCACTGCAAACAATTATCATTAACTCACTGGTAATGATGATGTGGATTCTGCCATTCTGAAGTTCTGCTGTCCTACCTCCTCAACCAGTGAGGTACCCTGTGAGTCACTTCTAGTCCAGGTTCCAGGAGTGGAACTCTTTCAGAAATGTCTCCACCAAAGGAGTTCTTTGCAGATGGACTCAAGTTAATTCAGCACCGGCCTACTTTGAATACAACAAATCCCAACATGTCATCGGGGTCAGGTTCAACTGCTTTATTCCAAGACGGTCATACAACTACATTTTTGATCATAAATAAATAGAGCTACACTCTTAATGTTTCTTTCAAGCAACATATACTCTTGGTCAGGTTTGAATAATTATTTTTAATTATTCTAATCATCACTTTGGAGTGGTCTGCAAGTCTCTAGATGGAAAGAATATTGTACTACTAAGAAAAAGACACTTCATTGAAGAACAAAGTCAGTCATTTTCATTAGTAATGTCATTTATATTATAGGTGGCTGACAAATTCATTTCAGTGCCTCTATTTTACTTTATCTGTCATGTCACAGATGAACATAACCCTGAAATACATTTGTTTATGGATTACATTATCAGTTTTTCATTCATGTGCACTGGTCAAGTATAAAACAAGGAAATTATTTAAATCTATTTTGCTTTTCAGAACATTTGTGTAAAGCTATTGTGTAAACTATTAACTAAATATTTTTGTCATGTATAAGTAAAAAAAATTTATTTGACTTCAGATTGCAAGTGTATATAAAATATCTTTTCCAATTCTAAGACGATTCTTTGAGGTTTGAACTGAATCTTTTAACGTTACCACATCCAGTATAGGAATTAGAGAATTTTCTGATAGGACACATATTTAGAATTTCTCAGACACAGAAAGTACAGAAACATCATCATAAATAGTATCATCATAAATAATTTCCTAATTTGTCAAAGAAAAGGAGTAGTTCTTGAATTATACTTCATTCTTTTTTCCTAATACTCAAGAATATCTTCTTTTAGTAAAAAAACGAGATAAGGTCAGCATACTATTGTTGACTTCTTAACCTTAAAACAGTTAAAAACACACACACACACACATAATAGCAAACCTTTGACACTAGGGTAGTCAAACACTTCTCAGGGGAGACACAGAAAAAAACACAAAATACAAAAGAATAGAATCAATAAGTTGGACTTTATGAAAACTACAATTATTTGCACTTGAAAAACCAATATCAAAAATGAAAATGCAAGTAAAACAACAAAAGATTGTATCTGTTATGCATGCTTATGACAAAGATTTTATATTCAGAAAAATGAAGTAAACAAACTAACCTCTTCCAAGTCAATAATTAAATAATCTGAAAAAAATGGGTAAATCATTTGAACAAACTTTTTATCAAAAAAGGATCAACATCACTATATACTTTAAATAGATGCAATTAATTGTATGTAAATTTTAGTTCAATAAGGTTGATTGAAAACAAGAGTTATCTCCTCAAGTCACTGAAAACTGTAAATATGGGGTGACGAATATTCACAGATCACTGATTAGTCTATTAGGAAAATATTCAAAATTACTATTATCCAAAATCTAACACACAAGTCAAATGAGGCAAAGTTCCACAAAATTAAGAAGAAATAACAAGACTCAGAATATTGATAACAATCCTAAGTAGAATGAATACAAATACCCAGGACAGTCATTTTACCATATAAGCTCTTCCCTTGGCACTATGCCTGTATCTCTGACAAATGGATACTTTCTAACCTTCTTCTCCAATTCTCCAAGCAAATTTTGTTCCTTCCACATAGAGAATGTTTCCCTTGGTTGAAGCACTCATTAGAGTTTGTCCCATATCCATCCAAGACGTGAACATCTTTGGGTTATCAGCTTTTCTCTTATTAGTGCCATGAACATAGTGAACTAATGCTTCTTGTGGTATTAATGCATTTAAAGAAATTACAGGTCAAGGAAGAAAGACTAAATTGGTCACACTACTTAGACCTTGCAAATGAGCTGTTGATAAATACATTAAATTTTAGAGGCATTTGTTTTCTTCAAAAAAGTATAAGCGGAAGTATGCATGATCTTTGTGGGCCGTAGAATTTGAACAAACTGCCACTTACACATTACTGCACTTAGTTTTAAGCATAGGAAGTGTGGGCTTCTTAACAAAAAAATGCATTAGTGTTTGATCAGTGTTTGGTTGAAATGTGTTTTATTTCTTTGAAGACAAAGCCTCTAAAGACCAGATTTTAAAGGAGTTCTTGCATCTTTAAGGTAAGAGGATGAAGACCTTGATATGAAAAAAGGACAAAGCTAAGATTGCAGGGGAGAGAAAAGAATTGAAAACAATCAATGTGTTGATGTCAGTATAAAAAGGGTCACTGTGAGATCAGTTTTTCTTGCATCTGTTCCTTAATTAAAAAAAAAAAAAAAAGATGACAGTGTCCACTACTCATCACTATGGTAACATTTAAGTGTCAGGCAACTTTGACTGGCAAAACACTCAAAAGCAAAGCCAAGTGAATGTTTAGGTAAATCCATAGAAGATATAGGCTTATTGAAAGCATAGGTAGCAGGGTTATAAATAAAATTTTAAAGCCAAATCAGGTGCATATTTACTTCTGGCATCTTGAAACTATATTAAAGAGGAAAGGCTAATAAAAAGTAGAATTGAATCAAATATATATGAGAGGAAAGTCTTTTAAAAAGAGTTTTTGAATAATTTGCATTGTTTCTCTGTACAAGTTGTTTTACATTATCTTTTACCTTTCACAGTTTCTATGATCTAAGCTACATTTACCTAAATTGTTTATGATTTCCATTGTTCATTTTGTTCCATTTTTATTCTGTAGAAATGTTTTACTTACACTAATTATTTTTGTGTGCTTTTTTGTTAATTATAGATTTTCTATTCTTTTTTCTTTCTCATTTCTTATCTCCTCTTCCAATTCATACATCATAATTACTGTCACCAAAAAATGTTAATTGCTGAGAAATATAGTTTTCTTTTCCATAAATCAAGCAAAACTTACATGCTTTCTCATTACCTGAATGATGCAATGTATCATGGATCGTATTACTGTATCATACACACTGTATCACTCACTTCTCTCAACAAGTTAGCTCTTCAGTTATGTTTATCTCTCTATTGTACATCAAATAAGTAATAAGTTTAAAATCACAAAACCAAGAGTAATACAAGCAATCCTATTTTCACAAACAAAATATATATATTTTATCAAACCCTTTATAATATCAGAAATAATCATCAAATATGACTCTGACATACCGTACTACATTTGCAAATGTGCCTTAATTGACAGAGTACTCTCTACCAGTGTTTAAGCTATTCATGAAGAAGAAAATACTTTTCTATTTAAATGATACCTTTCTAAAGAGAGTAGCAGTTCTATGAACCATCAAAGTATTGTTCAATGAAGTGAAAATAATAACACTGTTCATTTAGGGAATAAAATGTTATGTTGATATTGCTTTATTTATGCTCATCATTAACATTATTTTTACTTGAAGATGGTTTCTAGCTCTCTGGAACTAGCAATATTTTAAGTTTGTTTCCACTTCAGTTGGCATTTAACTCTATTCCCCTACTATTTCCAATATTCTTAATAGTAGCATATTCATAGGCCTAATATTAAAATAACATTTGCACAATTAAAATCAGTTGGAATGTTTTACATACACCTAACATAAACGGTTGTCTTATACATCTTATTTTGGGAATGTGTCCTAACATAGTACCAGAATTATAGCACTCTTGTTTTAAAAAAATCTTCTACCACAAGGCCTAATAGGTAGCAATATCTGGTCACATTACAACAATATTTAAACTATCAATTTAAATTACAGAACAAAAAACAATTGATAAAATCCTTTCCTTTAAATAATGTTTTGAAACTTGAAAAAGCATCATGCCAAATTTTATTTAAAATATTTATTCACTTCCCACTTTAAGGAAGTATCCACTTCCACCACTGTCTTCTTCCTTAATGTCTCCTATAATGAGATTTAATCATTGGGAGTTCCTGTGTTAAAAATAGTAAAGGCAGTTTTGTTCTTATAAAACACTTCTGAAAGTGAGAAGCAAGTAGCAAAGTCTCACCCACAATTACCACCTTCTTTATGCAAATCTCAATGCTAGCTGCTTCTCATATCCACTAGGGGGATCATTACACAGTAAAAATAGATTGGTCTTTTTACAGGTGTTCTCTTACTTTTTTAGTTAGTAGAAAAACAAAAACAAAAAAAGAACTATTTAAAAAATAATAATAACAACAATCATCGCAACAAAGTCAAAGATAAAATATTTTTAAAATATTGGATATTGAAAATATTTTTATTTTTAAAATAAAATCTACATTTCAAAATTCAATGTAAAGTCCATATTACACTTTCTGAAAAATAAACTCAGAAACAGAATTCTGGTGAAGCATACATCAAAAAATTAAAGTATGTTAAATTAAAGCAGTGAATATACTTTCATGCTAATTCCACAGATACTTTCTCCTGATGATGCATTGTTAGTGATTAATGTTTAACATGAATTTTGAAAGACACATTAAGAATACAGTGATGTTATTTAGCTTTAAAAAGAAACTTATGAAAATCACTGACCACATCTCACTTATCTTTCTTACTTATTTGTTCTCACTTATCTGTAGTCTATTAGTAATTTTGGTCTTCGTGTTAATCAAGAAAACAAGATCACAAATCCTCTAAGCAAGTTTCCTGCTCTACCCTTTTGCCTTTGAAAAATCATGACAAGACTATCCTTGGTTTTAATGAAGCCCAAGGAGTTGCTGTCATATACAAAACATTACAGAAGTCACAGAGAACAACAAAAATGAGGACACTTTTATAGTCCAACAGTCATCTAGACTAAGACCATCATTTATTCAGTTTTATATAATTGAGCTAAGGGCCCATATTAGGTGTCCATCAAATGTGGGATGAACAACTGGATGACTGTCTGAGAAGAGGCCCTGGCAAGCACTAATTTCACTATAATCCACATCGATGGGAAAATAGTTTTAGAAGTGCTTCATTGATGAGCCTTACTCAACATGGTACAGATTTAAATAGTGCTGAGGCCTATTTCTGAAATTTCAGGAAAAGCCAAAGTTTCTCAACCTTAGTGTTAACACCTGGAGTCAGATTAAGTCCTTATTGTGGGAGACCATGTTATGCATTTGAAAAAATAATGTAAGAAATAAAGAAAAGAAATAGAGTAAGATTACTGACTTCTATCACTAGCTGCCAATAACAGCCCCAAGATGGAAGAAGTAAAAATGTCTCCAGACCCTGCCAATGTACCCCATGCAGTAAAAATTATTCCCTGTTGAGAACAGTGCACTAAGAAAATCACATTTCTAAACTTGGATCACTGAGAGAAATTTGGAAAAAGACTTCATGGAATATATTAAACATTACATAACATTTGTCAAAGAACAAAGTTGACAGTAATCATTTGTACTCCTGCTACAGAGAAGAGCACATATAATGTGGTCTCTGAGTGACAGATCAGAACATTTAACAGGGCCACATACTGTGCACATCAAGTGTGCTGCAACAACTATCAAATATTAAAGTCATGATTTAAACTGGTAATAAACACCTTGAAAGTTATTAATATGAGATATTTCACAATCTAACAAATTTGTATATATCATGGACTAATTTGTGATCAGTCTACTTAGCTGAAAACCAACATTTATCAATTCCATTTTTTTTTTTTTTTTTGGTTCCTGGAATCAAACTCTTGACCTTGTGTTTGCCAAGCAGGCACTTACCCCCCTGAGCTAAACCCCCAGCCCCACCCATATCTTTTAAAGTTGGAAGTTCCAGTTATTCAGAGGTAAGGTGACTTGTGATCTCTTTAACAAACCTTGGTGCTCCATAAGGCGAAAACACTAACCAAAGTTATAGATAGACAGACAGGTAGATAGATAAGATAGATAGACAGACAGGTAGATAGATAGGATAGACAGAATAATAGACAGATAGATAGATATAATTCCCCTTCCAAACTTTTTAAACAGCTTTTATTTTTAAGTTTTAATAAATGCCACTAAAGTTTGTAATTCTCCTTTTTCTCTATTAAATATAACTTCAATTTTCTTTGCCTTGTAATTATTTTAAGCTAATCCATTGTTGATATTTTGCTTTCTTTCTGCATCCCTTCTTAGTTAAGAAAAAAATTCTATTTGGTTCAGGTTTGATACCATCACCAAGAAGGGTCCCAAAGCCATGGTTATATTTCTCTATATATAGTCAGCCAGGCTTAAAAATCATCACAGCAAATAGCCTAAGAAGGAATAAGAAGAATTACCAAAATACTAAAAGCAATACATCTGAGTTTTGTACAACTTAGCCACAAAATGTGTGTAAAAATTTAAAGATATATAATTTTGTTATTAAAATGGATAAAAAAAATTCATCAGTAGTAAGAGACTACTAATACAGAAAGATGTAATAATACCAAAGAGCAGGGTCTGCCAAACTACAGACTACATAACTAATCCAACCTGTCATTTATTTAGGTAAATAAAATTTTATTGAAATAAACTCATACATTCATTTATGCATTTTATTTGAGTACTTTTATGCTATAACAGCAGATTTAAAGTGTTTGTAATAGAATTTAGCTTTCCAAACCTAAAATGTTTCCTCTCTGGTTCTTCGGAGAAAAAGGTTGCTGACTCCTTTTGGAGAATATCCAAGTAAGCATCAAACAGAGAAGATGTAGATGGACTTTCATTGATTTACACTCATATGCAGGGATACACAATACTTCAAGATACTTATTTCCGAGGCACTGCTTTTACAAAGCATCAATGGAAAGAACTTTGTTGAGAACTCAGTTTTTTTCCTGGTATTTGAAAGTTTATTCTCAGATTCCTTACAAAAAATAAAAAGCACAGCAATTTAACTTTATGATTTAGATCACTGGTTCCTAACCTTATCAGATCAGAAGCACATTTTTAAATAAAGGTTTTTATTGTCCCCTTACAATTTTGAAATTAAAGTCATAAATAATGTAAATTACTCAGGTCCTGATTTCAACAAAATCAATAGAATGTCCTAGCTGGAATAGAAAGGAGAAAATAAAAAGGAAGTAATTTATAATGAAATAATATGCACTTGAATATTTAGGTGCTTACTATGTCTATACTGAAAAAAGAAACAAGTCAGAAAGTTGCAAATATACATAAAATCACTAAAACCCTAAAACTAAATGTACAGATTAATACAATTTTATTGTTATTTATTTATTAAAATAGTGACAGAAACAGTGAACAATCCTTAATTAAAATTCAGGGAGAAATGACACACAATCTTTATTTTACCATTTGTGTTGCACTTATGAACAAATTTATATTCACATATGCAACAGTAGTTTGTTTAAATATGCAATGCCAAGTTTAATTTTCATCTAAGCATTAAACAAGATAAACTTCTATTACTATACTGACATACTCAGGGCCATTGGTTTAAAATTGTCAATATAATTATCAACTCAGAGATATCCCTGTTATAACAAACAATAATAATGAGAGGGAGGTGGTAGAAGAGATGGAGGGAAAAAAATAAAACAAGAACACAGAGGAATATATGATTTGTTGATCAGTGGATATAACTTTTTCTGCAGATTTCTGGATAATGAAAAGATACAGAAAGAAGAAAAGATAGCCAATCAGTGAGCAACAAAATACAAAGCCTCCTAGGAGAAACAACTCATTTGCCAGAATAAAACACCCTGGAGAGACCCAGACAGAGGGAGATGGATCCTCTTGACACAGGAAGAAATTAAAAAATAAAAAAGCTCATCAAATACTTCTGGACTACAACTGAAAAAGCTAAAAATTATGGGACACAACATTTTCGCGGTGACCTGCCAAGTTTGCACCAGCTTGATTCCGTGACGGCAGGCAGAGCCACCCAAACTCGTTCCTGCCGCCACTCACAGGAAGCACAGCAGCACTGAAGTCAGGGGTTGGTGAGCCCAATGGAGAGCAGAGCCGGTGAAGGGACCTTCATTAATCCACAGTCAGTGCTGGGAATGAGACCCCCCATGGGAAGGGTGTGACCAAATGGGCAACATGTTGGAATTGGGCAGGAAGAGCCTGAACTGGGAGTGACAGTGACTTCAGTTGGTTGCTCCCTCACCAGAGCAGATTGGTGGGATTTGCTTGGACTGGGCCACGCCCCTTGCTGGGACCCAATGAGACGTCCCAAATCGATTCCCTGCACCTAGCAAGTACTAACTTGGTGAAGGCAGCTGAAGTTTGGTTGGCCCAGTGGGGAGGGCAGGCATATGCAAACACTGCTTAAACTTCAGTGACAAGAGCAGGCAGGAGAGGGTGGAGATCCCTTGCCAGCGAGCTTCCTGGAAATGTGGCCAACAGGGAAGGGGGCTGGGACCTGCACTGTAACCCCTGTGGAAGAAGCCAGGGCCATGACAGGAGAGAGAGGCAGGAGGAGGCCCCAGCCCAGAACCCTGAGAGCCCTGATCCAGGAGAAGGAAAAACAAGGGAGACTGAGGGTGGCAAACACACAACATGAGACATGGCTTCAATGGACATTAAGAGATATCTTCAGGACCTTGTAGAAGAGCTCAAAACTGAAATATTAAATCAGGTAAAGCAAGATATGAGTAGAGTAATAAAAGAAATGCTCTCAGGAAGCATCTCTCAGGAAGATACAGATGGAAGAAGGGAGGAACACAAAAAAAGGAGAGAAGCATTTGATAAAGAATATAAAGAAAGTATAGAATACATGAAGCAGATTCAAAGAGATTACCAGGAAATTAAAAACTCCATTGAAAGCTGACAAAACTCCTTAAAAGAAACTAAGGATAGACTATCAAAACTTGAAGACAAGTTTGCAATGTGTGATCATGAAAAGAAAGAGCTCTTAAAAATAACAAGGAAACAGGCAGTAACAATACAAAGGTTAGAAGACGACAAGAGAATCTACAATTTAAGAATAAGAAATATGAACAAAGAAGCAGGAATACATACAGGCAAATTACAAAGGCTATTCATGGAAATAATTAAGGAAAACTTCCCAAGCATGGGAAAAGAAAATGGCATTTGGCTATGTGAGGCATACAGAACTCCAGCCACATACAGACATATAATAAGATACCAGAAATTCAATATAAAAACAGAATATTAAAAGCCATCAGAGAAAAGAAACAGATTACCTATAAAGGTAAGCCCATCAGAATGATGGCTGACTTCTTGACACAGACCATCAGATCAAGAGCTTGGATCGAAGTATTCCAAGCCCTTAAAGAAAATAACCTCCAGCCCAGATTGATGTACCCTATAAAACTGTCACTAGAAATTAATGGAGAAACAAGATGCTTCCATGACAAAGAGGAACTGGGGGAGTTTGTGACCACCAATCCAACCCTACAGAGAATACTGAAGGACATTCTAGAGAGAGAGAAAAAAAATACCAGGATTTTAGGAACAGTAGTAGAAAGGCTTCAATGAGTGGGGCAGGCAGTAGAGTGAAGGAGAAAAATAGAAAACAGGCAGAAAAATAGCATAGCAGAAATGAGGCAGAGAAGGATAACCAGAAACTCTAACAGATGGTCTTGATACACTATATTGTTAATAGTACACCAGGATTTAAAACCCACATTACTCACACTACTCTGCTTAGATATATTACATTCTGTTCCAATCATTCTACCTGTACTAGATTTTAGGGCACATACAGTAATCCCAAAAATAACAAGATACAGTATGGTAATCATCCTTAATTTCCTATTAACTTAATCTAAAGCTCTGTAAAACCTACACTGTTTTACCATGACTGATCGTAATCAAATCTTGTTGGTTGGATCACTGTTTTGTATTGATAGATTCTATTCAAAGCTGTTATGATTGATAGTATGAAGTCTGAGAGTATAGGCGACTGCACTTAAGATGACAAGGTCCACTAGAATATACACTCTGGTTTGATTATTACCTGCCTTTGAAGTTTTATACTGTCTACAATGTTTTATTTTTACTAATATTTTATTTACTGCTATACTCAATTATACTGCTATATTCAATTATGCCTGATGATATAGACATTCTATTGAAGATAATAAGAAACAACACAGTAATCATTGTAGCTCATCTTGTACTGTGGTTTTATACAACTTTTTGGTTTCATGTTTTTAAAGGAATTTGTTTTCTTTTGTCTTGCTAAGCTTTGTTTTTCCCTCTAATACAGAAAGTATAGAAATACATGCAGAGATTCATGTGTAGCTGTTTACAGTCTCACTGTTTGACTATCTATTTCATATGCTTTAATTCTGTAACTTGAACAACTATCTCCAAGAGGACAATATGTAATTTATTAACTCGTGATTTCTTATTGTTTATCTTTTTTTTTGAATTCTATATTACCTCTACCCTTTACATGCTTTTGTTTCTCTTTAAATAAATTTAAAAAAAAGAAAGATACAGAAAAAGAATGGCTTAAAAAACAGAAGATTAAACAAAATGTAGAAAAAACTCTATCCAGGAAGAGCCACGAAGATATAATTCAAGAGGTAACTGGATGCCCTTATATGGTAAGTTTCTGAAAGATCCAGGATTTGGAAATGTACACAACTGGGCAAGAAACAAACACAAGAGGGGAAACTTGGCCATCCATGGAGTAAAATCTACCTACCAATTTTACCACTGCATATGTATTTCTGGAATTCAACAATATAGAAAACACACACACACAGACAAACAAACAAATAAGGGGATAGGCTAATGATATTAACAGTCCTCCACAAAATTAATGTGATCTGGTTGGGAAGGCTCAGGGGCCTGGAGAATTATGCTAGTGATGCAACCCATTCCTTGAGTAAAGTTTGCCCACTGACAAGAATTATCCAAATCTACAGTCATTATATAATTTACTGTTTTACCTAAGCAATCAAGAATTTTCAAACAAAGATGGGGATTTAGCTCAGCAGCGTAAGCATCTGCCTGGCAAGCATGAAGTTATAAGTTCAAACCCCAGTACCAAAAAGAAGAAAAAAATCACCAAACATTTGTGGAAAACCTGCAGCAAAAAACAGATTGATTAAACACACACACACACACACACACACACACACACACACACTATATATATATATATATATATATATATATATATATATATATAACATAAAACATAATTATGAGAAAAAATATAATTATGAGAATTTTAAAAATGAATTTCAAAACAAAATATTCATTAACTTTAAAATATATCAAATTTATAAAATGACATTCTATGAAAACTAAATATCAAAAGAGAATAAAATGCACTTAAATTGGATAAAATTAAATTTTTTTAATTTAAAGATAAGCTTATAAGCAAAAAGACAAATAAATGTATAAATGCTTATAAATGATCCCACAAAAGACTTGCATTTTCTACACTAAGTACTTTGCCAGAGAGTTTAAAACTTAATGATGTGATAAAAACAAGAATTGAAAAACAAATAAATAAAATACAAAAATAATTAGAAATTACATCATGAAAAATGAAGTTTCTCAAAAAGAACATAAAATCATAATCTAATGTTAGACATAGAGTAAAAACTTTCAAAGTCAAAACAGTGTAAATACTGTTTTACTAATCTTAAGCTTTTAGGATTGACATATAGATAAATACTTGGAAATTTAATTGCTTTCAGAACTCCATCATGATTTTAGAATAAGATGCAAATGTTATTGTCCTGCATATTATTTTTTAAAGTATTCATGGGAGAAATTGAGGAGTAAGAGGGTGGAAATGAAAATCAAACAAAAATATATTTGTGTCTTACTCATGCAGTAAAATGGAAAAGTCAAGAAATAGTCGACAGTAATATTAAAGACATAACTATATAAAGTAGATCCCTAAATTTAAAAAATAACAAACCGAGAGGCAAAGCCAAACAATGTATCAAAGGATGGGAGAAAGAGCAGTACTAGACAGCCAAAAGTGAGCTCAGTCCTTTTCTGTTACCACAGAGGATCTCAATAATACCTAAATTTAATCAGTTAAGGACCTAGAGATAGATGTAGATGAAGATATAATGTACACCAGATATTTTTCACCTACAGTACATTTAGCATCAACTTGATTTGCAGTGTGATAAGCTTTTGAAACTGTCCTCAAAATCATATTTTAAATTCTTAAGACAATCCATGTAAAATTATAGAGGAACTAATTTATAATGAAACTCAAAATATTAAACAAATATCTGATTAATAATAAGTTTCATTACTAATGGATTAAATAACATGTAATTTGGAAATGGAGATATAAAACAAATATAGTTTTGCAACAACTCAATGTTATATAAAAATATTTCTGAATTCTATCAATGATAAAGTCACAGTCCAGTTACTATTATTGTGGACTGTTGCCCTGTGCTAAATTTCAACTAGGAAGTTAATAAAAATAAAGATGCAACATTTCCCCCTAGCTGAGCACAGATATGTCCTGAATCCTACTCCACTCCATATCAAGAACTTCTGATTTGAAAATATAAATGAATTATTATAAGAAATAACCATATTTGCCCTTGGGATATATGTTAGGGTTTATGCATAAGGCAAGTTTCTGTTGTTAAGAATACAGCGTTCAAATTTTTTAGTCAGAAGAATGTATTACTTTGATAACAGCATTTAAAGTACTTTACTTAAAATTTTCAAATTTACCTACAGAGTGCAATACATGTGAGTGTGTCTTGCTGTTATAAATGTTTGTGTGTGCATGTATGTGCATATGTATGGGCATGTGTGCATGCATGTGTATGTATGTGTGTGTGTTATAAAACTCGGGTCATATATTTCTCATATTTGATTCAATTATATAAAAATATTAAAGTTTCTGCATAGCAATGGGAATAATAGAATGAAGGGACAAATTAATTGGGAAAAAAGTATTTGCAAGCCATATATTTGAAAAGGGGATAATATTCAAAATTATTCAAAATTAAGGAGTAAACTCAACAGGAAGAAAGCAAATACTGTAACCCAATTAAAAAATGAGCAAAAAATCTGAACTGGCATTTTTAAAAAAATGAAGCAAAGGGCCAATGAAGCAATGTCTATAGGAGAAAATGTTCAAAAATTCTATCAGGAAAATTCAAATGTAAACCTCAATAAGACAGCACTTTATGCCTCAAAGAATGGCTACTATCAAAAAACAAACAAAGCAAAGCAAAGAAAAGAAAACAAAAGAGGAGAAGAAAGCAAAACTTGGCCAGGATGTGGGAAATACACTGTTAGTGAAAATGTAAATTAGTTCAGCCATCTTGGAAAATAGTATGCAGGTTCCTCGAAAAAGTAAATATAGAACTACCATATGGTCCAGCAATCTCACTTTTGAGTATATGTCCACAGGAATTAAAATCAGTATGTCAAGGGGATATCTGCACTCACATGTTCATTTCACTATCACTCACAGTCCCCAGGACCCAGAAGGGTCCACCAACACATGAACAAATAAATAAAAAGTGATTTAAAGAGAAGGGAGTTCTGTCCTTTGTGACAACATGGTTGGGTCTGGAGAACATTATGTTAAGTAAAATAAACAAGTCACAGAAAAAATTAAGTACTACCTGTCTTTTTTATATGTAAAATCCAAAAATATCTATCTCAAAGAAATAATTAAAGGAAGTTAGCAAAGGATAGGGTTAAGGGAAAATGTGGAAAGGGAAAATATCAGAGTACAAACTTGTAGTCAGACTGCAGGCATTGTACGTGTGCCTGCGCGTGCATGTGTGTGTGTGTGTGTATATGTGTGTGTGTGTGTGTGTGTGTGTGTATATATATATATATATATATATATATTTTTTTTTTTTTTTTTTTTTTTTTTTTTTTTTGTAAAATTGAACTCATGACCTCGCGTTTGCCAGACAGGCACTGTGCCACTGAGCTATATCCCCAGACAAAGACTGCAGAAACAAATTTTAATAATCTGCATGATGACAATAATAACATATTGTAAATTTCAAAGAAATACTAAGAGTAGGACTTTATCATACTTACTATAAAAAGTTGGGAAAGTAAGGGTTATGTTAATTTGCTTTATAGAATCCTACAATGCATAAAGATCAAGACATCATATTGTGCTTTACAAATACATGTAATTATTGTGAATTAAAATTAAATTAATTCTTAAAATTAAAATGTGAAATACCTAGACTCTCACTTTTAAAATCACTGTCACAGGTAATTCTCAATGCCTCATCTTCAGATGAGACGTTATCAAAGTTTATTAAATATCATAACACAAAATAATGTGACATTACTTTTAGGAGGGAGAGGATATTTCCTTTTTTTAAAAAAACTTGGAAATTCCTATTCATCAGTAATTATAATTACTCACTAGCAGGCTGAATGATGAAAACAAATACCATAGTTTTAGTTAAACCTAAAAGCCCTTGAGTAAAACAGAATATAACTGACCCACGTTATTCTTAAATCAAAGAATCTACCGCGTCAAGGGGAAAAATCTATGAGATTCTACAAGAATATACCGATGCCAACACACTGACAGATAATATGAGAATGACTTTAAATGACACAATGTGCTCCCATTAACGCTATAATAACTGAGACCTTGCATGTCAAAATTCTTGGTAGAGTGGGAAATATTGGTGAGTTTTTTTTTCTTTCTTTTTGTTTTCCTCATTTAGAAAATGTATTAATGATGGGCTCAGGATTTAGTTCAGCGGCATAAGTACTTGCCTGGCAAGTGCAAGGTCTTGAGTTCAATCCCCAATACCACACACACAAAAAAAAAAAAAAAAAGAAAAGAAAAAAGAAAGCAAGGTTTGAAAATGTACTAATGATGTATCAACTTTTCTCGTAACAAAAGGTTGGGAATTGTTCTGTAATAAAGCTAATGCATCTGAAAGTCTGACTTTACGATTCAAATTTAAGTTTGTATTTGTTGCTAACATTAAGAACTAAAGTGACAAAATGTGGTTTAAAGGAAATATCCCCTCCCCCTCCCTCCTGAATGATAAAGCAAGAACAGTTTTAGGAAATCCCCTACAGTGATTGAGACTGTATAAAGCTTCCTTAATCTTTAAAATAGAGAAAAATATTAAAAAGCCTTCCCATTTTATTAAAAAAAACCCTTTTGCATCACTAGGATTATTTATGATGAAGCATTGTGAGAAACTATTTAAAAATAAGAGGAAATATACTTGGTTTGCTATTTACATGACTAGCTCATTTACACTTGAGGTTAAATTTTTCTTTTCAAATTTTATAGACTGAATGCATATTCTTAAAAATATCTTTGAACTTGGCAAAAATCACACATTAAATATAATTATGTAAAATGGTATTTTATAGAGTACCTCTATTTAACAGTGTATAATTTATCCTAATTTTAAACTAAAATAGAAAATATATTGAAATATATAAAAAATGAATATATTTCCTTCAATCATAAACAATTCTTTGAACTTCATTTTTATTTATTATTAAAAATATGATTCAAGAAAAATGTGTAAACATCAGCTAAATTCTCCACCCAGTTTAAGAATACACTATGAGCATCCAAAAAAACCCTATTCTTTTTTTGGGTAACAGTTACCTTTATACATAGTATAGATCAGCTTTGCCAGTTATTGTGCTTTATATAAGTGAAATCACATAGTATCTAAGGAAGAACCGCTTCTCCATTAGATAACATCAAACTGTACGCACTGTTCTTTCGTACATAAACATACCCAAATAACATTTCACTTATAAAATAGGCACAGTCAAAGGCCAATAATAGTTATCAATTAAACATAATTTCCATACTGTACTGTAATTGAAGCGATGAATGTGATCTCTCACTCTTTCCCAAAATGCCATCTTGTTTCATACTCACTCTTCTTATTGACATAAGAAAATGAAATTGTAAAAAAGTGACCCTAAGATAAAAAGGTTACTAGTATACATTGTTTTGTGTTTTTCTCATACACTCAGCACCATGCATGTGAAATTGATATACAGTAGTATGCAATTGCAGGTCACACATTTTTATTGCTGTGTAACTTTCCACTGTAAATTATTATGTATTCTGTATTTTCTGAACATTTGACTACTTTGTTTTAGGTTACTGCTGCACAATGGTGCTCTAAACAGTCTAGTATCTAACTTTTCATGACCATATGTATGTTTTTCTGTTGAATATACACTCAAAAGTAGAACTGGAGTCATGAAGATACATTCATATGTCCAGCTTTAGTAAATACTGCTAAGCTGTATTCATAAATGTATCTTAATTTAGGGAAGGGCCTGTGGGTCAGGTGGGACATGGAGCTGGAGTTTCGTCTCCCTCAGCCAAAGCATCCCCTTTTACTTTTAAGAGTTTTAAAATTCTAAATAGCTCATCAGTGTAATCAGCAGTGTTTGTACAAGATGAAGGTCTGGCTTATTAAGAAAGAGAAGGTTATGAGTCAAGACAAACTGCCATCACAGATTAAAGTATATTAGGACCTCAAGTATAACGTCACTTAGGAGGACATTACACTTCCTTTTGACATTTGTCAAGAAGAAAAGAGTGAACAACAAGATCAGAATATTTAGGCTAACCAGTTATCCTCTGAATATACCACAATAGTATAAACAGAATATTAAGCCATTTAATAAAATAGTTATATGTCTGCAGGATAGTACATTTATAATATAAGCTATAATATTCTCTGGAATGGCTCAGGATGGTAAACTATCTTTTTTTGTTTGGTTTTCTTTCTTTCTTGAAAAATATAAAGATGAAAGTTTCTTAAAAGCAATTCCTACAAGTGAATTAGAGGTCAGCAGAACACAACCGCAGACAAAAATGAAGGATACAATGTGATATTAACTTGAAATAATGTGATGTGTACTTAAGGATCTGAGAAAGTGTTCTCAGGCTGCTGTGAAGCCATTAGAGACAAGTTCAATATCCCCAAGGTCAATGTGAATGATAAAGTTCATCAACAATAGCCAAACAGATTTGATCACCAGGTTTTAGTTTTTTTTTAAAAAAAAAAAAAATCATTACTGAAATAGAGTGGAGCAGTGTGACCAGGACCCACCCTGACAGTGCTCCTCATTCTCCTGGCCCTGGAGAACACATGACTACTCAGAAACAGGAGTCATCCTCAGAGTAACTTGCTTACAGTCTATTTCTTCCTCCACTACAGCATCTGGATACAGTTTTCTTTCATGTGGCTGTTAAAAAGAAGTATTTGGATAAAAAGGACTCTATTCACTGATGCTAATTAAAAAGGAGAGAGGGGGTAAATAATTCACAGTAGTAGATTTTGCTACAAAATATGTCATTATAGCTCAGCTAATTGTACTTAGAAAATCATATTCTTTCCTTTTTAAATTTCCCAAATAAATACATTTCCTGACTTGCATGGGATGTACACACTAGAAAAATAAAAGGCTCCTCTGTAATTTATTTATAGTAAAATTTTAATAGAAAAGCAGTTTCAACTTGTTACTTCCTCAAAGCCTTTCTTTTAATCAAAACTTACTTATGGGCTTCTTTCAACACCCAGTCATCTAGTAGTTGAAATCTGAATAATCAGGTAATATATCTAAGGAAGTTGCACATGCTGCTCTAAGTCATAGAGTACATTTCAAAAGCAATATAAATTACAATAAGATATACACCTTTCTTCCTTTCCTTTGCCAACTACCAGATGCAGTCAGGAGTTCATTATAAATATTTTGGAATAAATATAATCAGGCATATTCCAAAAGAAAGGGTTAAAACTGGATGCACCAAAGCGAACTGCATAGCATCATTGACATACAGTTTACAAAAATGTGCCTTCTGACACCTCCTCCTTGAACTGAGGACCAGGGCTGAGGGAGCTTCTGCAGCTGGGAGGTCCCACTCTCTGACTCTCATTGTGTTCTGCCACAGGTTACGTACCAAATTTAAGTCTCAACATCCCCTAAAAGAACAGTACCAGCCTTCCTGTGATAAAAGTTAAGAAATAGTTAAGTTGGTTTAAAAATAAAATCAAATGGTTAGTAAAATACATGCGTAGAGATTCATCTGGGAAAAATATTTAGAATAGTAATACTCATGCTAAATACAGTATTTCTCTTCTTTTTTAGTTTAAGACAAGTAATTCTATGGTTCCTTGATTTGTCCGTTCTCTTCACCTACTTTATACTTATACTTTGTCTTATACATAATAATCTTCCATCATGTATCTACTCAGCAGCAAATTATTTTATTGGATAGTGTATTTTTTAATGTAAGGCAGAAGTCTTTCACTCTGTTTCTCTTGCACATGAGTTACTTGGGGAAAAAAATCACACAGTACATCAACAGGTTTCTCCCAGCAACAGCCCTGGAACATTGAAAGTTTGGCTTTCCTGACAAAAATTATCCATTGATTATTTCACAGAAAGGGTGAAAATGCAAACTCCTGGGACATTTTAGTAATTCCTACAACAAAAACAACAATTTGAAAGTGCAGGGCTCGCTAAAAATAGCAAATATTATTATGTGCATTATGCAAATATTCTTATATGAAGTTCTTGCGGAACAAGACAGGAAGAAAGGAAGGAAGCAAACAAGGGAAGAGAAGGGAAGGGAAAGGAACAGAAGGGAGGAGAGTGCAAAAGAAGGGATAAAATAAAGAAAAATGGTCTGGGTAGTTCCCTAAGACTGTGGTACAATCCAAACTGGTTAAGAATCTTTTACAAAGAAAAGAAGAAAGAGGGTCCAGTAAGCTACATTCACCACTGGTCACCATTGGAGACTAATGGACTAATTAGAATAAAATATTTCTCAAAGATAGCTACTATCCTTCTTAAATCTAAAAGGGGTTATTCAGCCTCTATTATAATTTAGTCATTCAGCATAGAAGGAATGAAGAATAACCATAAAATACGTGATGGTATTATTTATGACATATTCAGTGACACTCATGTGTAAAACAGAGTTTTTTGTTTTCCTCCAGATTCCTTTCTGAATAATGTAGTGATATCATAGATTTCCTCAAACTCTAAGCACAAAGAGAATCTCTGTGAAAGTAAGATGAGAGACATTTTCTAATGATTATAAATATAGCTAACTTTTCTAAAAGAAAATCATGAATTACATTAAAATTAGACTATTAATCCTGGCTCAAAAAGAAACCATAAAACCCTTATTTTTAATACAAGTACAATTCTCCATTGTAAAATTTCTTTTTATGGATTTATTATATAACCCAAAGTCTCTCAGATGAAGACTCAGAACAATATTACAGAACTTATAAAGAACTTGAAGTCATGAAAAACAAGACTTCATTAGGAAACACCAGTTGAGGGTTCATTCTCTCCATTCTTTCTTCTCCTCACCAACATTTTCTTCCCCTGAATCCCATTTTCTGCCACCTCCAAATTCATTTTCTTTTCTCCTTTTGCAATTTACCTGCAGACTGTTTTGAAGTACAAAATAGTTATTCAGCAAATAATAACTGAGTACCTATGATATCTGTAGCAAAATAAATATGTCAAGCATGATTTAGCATTATGTTTCTCAAACATTTGGCCCCTTCTCTTTTCCCAGTTTTCTTGAATTACAATCTCTGAGTAACAATAAAGAACAACACTCAGGCAATATGTTAAAATTGTCTCCATGATGGTTTAGTAAACATGTTGAGGTTAAAATAATATACGTTTCAATGCTTATACTTTAATTTTTCCCTTTCTTTCTTCAGCATTTGAACTAACTGAAATATATGAGACCTTAAAACCACACACACAAAAAAATATATAAACATCTCTGTCTAGAATCACTTTTGCTCCAATAAAAGTTGGGTCTGAAACCTGAAACGTTTTTCTTTTACATTTCCTTAGTTTTCTTTCTCTGCTCTACTCATAAAGACCATCATTCTTCCAAGACAATTGATACTAATAATCAACACACTATTGAATCCCTACTTTGCTTGACATCTAAGATCACTTCTTTCCTTATATACTCCAATAGTTTCAATATGACCCCCAAATTTCTCGGGTTGGAAACTTAAAATCCAATGCAACAGTGTTGAGAAGTAGTAACTTTAAGAGGAGATTAGGTTATCAGAGTTCTACCCTTATGAATATATTATTGCCCTTATCATGGGTGTAGGTTAGTTAGCATGGGAGCATTTTCCTGATAAAAGGAGGGGCCTTCCCCTGACCCATCAGATCTTTCTTGTGAACCCATGCACATGTGTGCACACATCCTTCCACCAAGTGACAAAGCAGCCCTTACCAGATGTAGTTCCCTCAACCTTAAACACTCATCCTCTAGAGATGTACAAAATAGATCTGCACAAAATAGATCTGCATAAATCACTCAGCCTCAGGTATTCAGTTAAAGCAGCCAAAACACAGTAAAACAGAGTCTCCTCTCTAAACTTTTACAAGGATCTACTATACTCCCCTCTGGCTTTCTTGGTAATCTCTCTTTCCTTCTCAGCCCTTTCCCAGAATACTGGAGTATCCCAGGGTGATATCACAGGCTCTTTTAATTCCCTGCATAATCATATGCAGTCCCACATGTTTTAAATTCCCACCTATTTACAAATAACTTCCAACTATGTATCTTCTCCTGGATCCTCAGAACATGTCCCAAAGCTCACTTAAATCAAATGTCTTCTCAACATCTCTATTTCTGGTCTTTCAGGAAATACTAACTCAATACACCTAAAACTGGAGGCATTTATTGGGATGTCACTTCAAACATTCCTTGTTTCAGTAAGGACATCATGAGCACTGTGCTGCTCAAGGCAAAAATAGGAAATCATCCTTAATCTTCTCTCTTTATCCTCCACCCACCTAGCAAACAGCATTGCCCTGAAGTCGCTCCATGATTCAACAGGTGCTTAATTTTGAATATTTTCTTCTTTCTCCACAACCACCATCTTGTGGCGCCCATTAGGCACTTTTTGGACTGCAGAAATGAGCTACAAGAAATGTTTCTACAATGCAAATCTGACAGCATTATTCCTAAAATATTTCTTCAGCTTCTTTTCTGCTAAAACTCTATCTCAGCTCCCTCTTAACTGACCTGTATATAGCTCTCCATCTTCTTATCCAGAATTCTTCTGTCCCCTTGCTCTCTGGATGTCAGTGTATTACTCTCTCTCTGGGGACACTGTCCATAATGGGTGACTCTCATCTTACATCCACCTTCATACTAACTGCACACTCCATGGAGCAGGTCTTCCCTTTCCTTGTACTCTTTGTGTAAATACACTCTGCTTTGCCACTAACCTTTGTTATTTTGGTTCTGGGAATCAAAACCAAGGCCTCCTGCGTGCTATGAAATGCTCTGTCACTGATCTACATTCCCAGTTCCAGGTCGTATTTTTAGAAGTCTTCTCAAGGATGCCTTCCTTGACATGAGCTCAATAAATCACATTTATAGTTGTAGCCACAAGTATTATATGATTGGTATATATTATAAATACATTTAATGTAAAATTGTAGATTATAAATAAGTTTATTAGGGCTGGGGATTTAACTCAGTGACATAAGCACCTGCCTGGCAAGTGTGAGGTCATGAGTTTGATCCCCAATACCACAAAAAAAAAGTATCATAATATTTTCAAATGAAGATTAAATGTAAATAAAACAAGTTGGTTATCTAATTTATCATCTCAATGCTAGCAGATCATCTCCATATTTCTAAATTTCTGTATTCCTAGATTTTTCATTAATAAGCAACCTCAAAACAGAGATGAGAAAGAAAGTTTCTAAGCTTCTCCACAGTTTTCTATTACTTGAGGTGCAGCCATGGTGCAGAAATAAGAGACTCCCATCTTTGTGATATAGCCTTAGCAAGGTATGTATTTGTCAATTCTTTCAGTTCTTTTCAGTAAGACAATGAATCATCACTTTCTTAAGGACAAATACGATGGCGAGAAGCCCCATCTCACTCTCAATACCACTATATCCTTGGCTGGGGAACTTTGAGGTGAAGCCAAACACACAGAGAAGTAAATGTGGCATGTGCTCAGAGCAGGTGGCCTGAAGAATGGCTTCTCTGTTTACAACACATGCAACAGAAATCTAGGGTCGTTGTGACAAGGGGCACAAAACTTTTGACCTCGCTTTGAGCAAATGTCCTACATATGCACTCCATACGCTTCCACATAGCTTCTGGATAGTACCAATGCGATGAGGCTCAGTAGTGGGGGAAAGCCATAGCATTTAATGGGGGAAGTAGACATTTTGAGTGTATCCGTAGGTGATCTGTTGGTAGTCCTAAATGTAAAGACTTTGAATTTCTATTTTCAATAAATTTTTTTAAAATAATAAAAAAAGAAGTAAATGTACTACAGAAAACACTGTGTAAACTGATTCCATTTTTGTATCAGTTGCACCTTGAAGTACTCAGATTAGCCCAGAGATCCCAGTATAATCTAGCATTTTCCTGAGGGAAATAAAATCTATTTTGTCATATACTGAGTAAAATTTTTTAGACTTTGATGAAAAATGCTTTCTTGGAGCCTTGGTTAATCTTCTTCTTCTTCTTCTTCTTCTTCTTCTTCTTCTTCCTCTTCTTCTTCTGCACTGGGAATCAAACTCAGGACCTTGCATCTGCCAGGCAAGTGCTGTGCCACTGAGCTAAACCCCCAGCTGCTATTTCCTTTCTTAATGAACTTTCCCTTTTCACCACTGTTTGTTACTTCTATTGTTGCCTGGCTTTCTTTCTTTTTTTTTTTTAATGACATACAAGAGTTCACTATTGTTAATAATTTATCAGAAAGATGCATTAATTTAATGAGATTGCTAAATTCATCTTATTAGTCATTTGATAAATTTCTCTTAAGGAAAAAATATTGTTAGCCACTGTGCTAAATATTAATAAGACACTAAATGAAGCAGGTTATCAACCTTTACTCTTTGCTTGTAAAAGCTGACAACAGAGAAAGCATAGGAAATAAGTAAACACAATGACATTAAATTTTCCAACTTTTGTAAACATATTGAGGGAATAAACATGATAAAATGCTATAGATAAGGGGTTGGGTCTATTTAGATAGGGTAGAAAAGAAAATAAACTTGACATTCTAACTAAGACCTAAAGGACAAGAAATCAACCAGGGTAAGTGATTGTGGGATGAGCAGTCCTACACATTGGGAAAAGAATATGCTAAGGCTCTGATTTGGGCACAACTTTTGGCATATTCCCTAAATTTAATGGGAGAGTGACTCTAATTTCATAAATCAGGGATTAAGGATTCAAGCTGAAGTTACAAAAGTAAAGAGAAAATGTATTTTGCAGCAACATGGTGGTCAAGGCAAAGAATTTGGATTTTATTCCAGGCACAGTGAGAAGCTACTGGGACCTGAAACAGGGGAATAACTTGGTGTGGTTATAATATCAAGTGGTTTATATTTTTAATGGGGTCATGTAGGCTGCTGCACGAGGAGCAGATTTGTGGGTGTAGAGTGGGAAGGTGAAGGAAAGTGACCAGTTGGAAAATTATCGCTAGAGGCTACAAGAAAAATGATAGTAGACTAGGAAACTGGCAGTGGAGAAAGCATAGAGAGGAAAGCTTCAGGATGTAATATGCAAATGAAAACATTGGAATTTGCTAATAGATTTAAACACAATTATGCATATTTATAAGAACATCTGACTACGATTAATCTATACAAATAGTCATGACTTAACTTCACATTGTGATTGTAATGGGTATAATCAGTTGGATGGATGATACTAATTTAAACTAAATAATAATTTCGAGAAAATATTGAAAAAACATGCATTCTGATGGTTCTTTCAAAGAAATGTTGAACACCTTTTCAGTTAAATAAGCCTTCTACAATCATTATTTACATATTAAGAGATTTAGTCTATGTCTGTTAAAAACCATTTCAGTACAATAGGAATATTATTTTTGTCATGACCAATGTACCCCACACTAATTTTTGGAAGAAATGCTATGGACTGTGATAGCAATAGTTTCATTGCCCAGCATAGTTTCCAGTTCTTTCTCTCAGAAAAACATCCCTTGCTCTTTGGGTGTGCTTGTCTCTCACAGATTTGGCTGTGTAAAAGGCTCATGCCTGGATCTGAACCTGATTTCACTTTCCTCAAAAAACTATAGAAGGATGGATCAGCTTGTATCCAATCAGGCCTTCCCTGGACGTTTTTAAATTGCACATGATGAAAGATTCTCTATTCCCAATGTAGAAGTGGACTATCAGTACAAAAACCATCTGAATATAAGATAATAGAAAAGCTTAGAGAATACAATAGAGGCTTTTAAACTAGTTCAAACTAGTCTGAATTGAGTTTTTCTCATTGTAACTGGTCATCCTAATTTACATAAAAGAAGATAAATTTGATGCAGAGTAGTTGAACCATATCAATAGTAAAGTTTGAAAGGTTAAAGTTGAACATTACAGGTTGAAAGGTGGAAAAAATAAGAAACAAGTTATATCATGTACAGGAATAAATTCTGTATGATGTATGTGATCATTATCTATATCTAAAATGTACCAAGAAAATCTGACTAGAAACAGTCTAAAAAACAAACAAAAGTTGAACATTATCAAAGTTAAAACATGAGATTTTTGTTTCTTTTGCTTTGTCTTAGAATAGAATTCTATATATGTAGCATTAAATAGTTCTAACATACCCATGGTTAAAACTTCAAACTAAACAGAAATGTATGTATCTATGTGTGTGTGTGTGTTCAAGTTTGCATGTATATTTAAGACTTTATCTCTCTCTCTTTCTCTCTCTTCCTGCCTCCCTCCCTTCCTTCCTCCCTCCCTCCCTCTCACAGATAAATAGATACAGATATCTCACATATCTGGAAGAATACTTTAAGAGATTGTCAGTGGTGCTTAGAAAACAAAGGAATAGGAGTAGGAGAAGGAACTATAGGGTTATCTAAAAATGTAACTAAGGGAGAAGGCAGATCTCAAATAGAACATTTGAAAGCAGTGATAAAAATGTATATATAGTTAATTCATTCAAATGCTTTGACAAAATGATTACATCAGGTTGCTGCTGAAGAGATATAAGTATCCTGAGTGAATAATGCATGTGACCACTATGCACTGTTTTCTAAAAAGTCTTTTTGGATTGGATGAATAAGAAATATTGAGAGAAAATATTAATGGCTAAGACCAATCTGCTTACTGGAATAAGAAAAATGCTAAGTAGCACAAAATTACATTCTATAATAGATTTCTTATGAGTCTACTTGGACTTCAAAATAAATTTTTAAGTTCCTATATGGCAATTTAATTTCAACTAATGAAGTTTAGTAAGGAACAGTTTGTTTGAAAAAACAGGTAACAACAGATGCATGTAAGAAGAATCAAGATATATCATGTAAAGGTGCAAATTCCATATGATGAATGTTATCATTGTGTATATCTAAAATGTACCAATAAAAATTAATTACAGAAAAAAGACAGATGCACATACACTTCCCTAAACTAATGAATTATGAAAACATAGCAATGAGAAGAGAAATACAGACACTGAAGACAACTCCAGAAGGAGAACAGAAATGAAGCAAGGACTGCATTTCTCTTAGGAACCCCCAGTGCTGACAGAGCAGTGTCTCCTCCTCTTCTGGACCTTCATCTGGTCATTTCTCTCCATCATCTACAGATTCCTCAGCTACCAAGTATACCAAAGAAAGCCAGAAGTGTATCTCCAACTCTCATATTGAACCCCATGCCAGCTTCAATCTTTTACCTTGGAGTTTCTCTATTACAGACAAGTAATTTAGATGTTAATATACAGTCAGAGAGGGATTGAGTCCTCAAAGAGGTCAGCACAAAAATAGAGATATCAGAATTATGGCTGGAGGCAAACCTAAAGACAGCCAGGCCTGGAAGGTAAACAGCAATTTGAGTTTATACTTCAGGTAAGTGATCAGATCCATACTCCTCTCCCCAAAATGCCTTTGTGCTTTCCATATACTCTTCCTACTATGTGACTCTTTTCCCCTATTGGATAAATAAATTAAGAACTATATTTATGATCCTATAGGTGGACTGCAGTTTGACTCATACTGCAATTTTGCTATATAAATTACTCCACACAAAGGGTCTCACAGGCCACATATTGGGACTTCTTGGGAAATCCACCTATTTCTGATATAGCTCTCAGCTTCTTCCTTTGGTTCACAACTTCATCCCTTCATATTGTGAGACCACGAACTTGGCACATTTGGCATCTAATATGTCAAGAGTTTTATTTTTCTTACATTACTCCAAGCCACTGAAGTCTAATATATCCACAACAACTCATTATATTCCATTCTTCAAATTTCTAAAGTTTTCTAATTCCCAGCTAAACCATCACCATACACCAATTTAATATATAAGCTAGAAATGTTTGGATTTCCTACCAAATCTTATCATTTAAGACTCACTTCCAGGTTGGGGGCATAGCTCAGTGTCACAGTGCCTGCCTGGAAAGCGCAAGGTCCTGAGTTCGATTCCCAAAACAAACAAACAAACAAACAAGCAAAAAACGATTTGCTTCCAGTGATAGCTCATCTAAAATGTTTAACAACCTCTTCAGATTCATTAATCTTCCTGTTACATTAATAATATAATGTTGTGTAAATGTCTTTATTGTAACATTTATACCACTGTGTTGTGGTGGTTTATTTTTGTTATATTATTTGACATTAAAATGGGATTTGGTAGAAGGTAAGAAATATCAAATGAGTTTTTCAAATCACATAAACTAGTATTGCCTCTCTCCTATAAATAAGTTCTCAAATATTATTCAGTAAATTTATTTATTTAAACCCCTTGATTCCATTTAACAGAGAATAATTCAGTTCATATTGAAATGCAGTACTAAACTGACATTTTAAATACACAGCATTAACTTTACATATATTTATAATCTCACTGTAAGAATATTCAGAAGATGAAAATGTACAACAGAAGTGAATATCAGGTGGATGATTTAAGCTCTGCAGCTGCTATTATTTATACTTTACAAATTATGAACTACATGAGTAATGGCACATAGTATAAATTCATGTGATTGCCATGTGTATGTGAGAAAAGAAGAAGAGAGTGGTACACATCTGTGTTATTAAAACAGTGTCTAGTTTTAAAGCATGGATTTTCATACTTCACAGGATCGTTGGGTACCAATCTGCTACTTCCACATTTTGTCTATATTGGCTAGATTTTCTACTCATGTCTTCTCATGTCAGAGGCTATTGTAAGTCCTTTAGTTCTGGGAACATGATCACATCTTTGTTATAATTTATCCTTTCAGTGCTAATTGAGAGAGAAATTCTGTTTCCTTTACTACCCCATCACGTTCCTATGCAAGGTTCTCTTCAACAACCATAGCTAAGTAAAAACTTGGAAAAAAATTCAATAAATAGATACAGAATATACATATATCAAAGAACTCACTATGAGATGGGATTCAGAAATGACAGAGGACCAAACATCACCCATCAACAGGTAGCTCTCAGGAAAGCAAATTATAAATCTTAGCATACAACTTCTTAAATTCCTCACACTATCATTTGTACTGAATGCAAAATGAATTGATAAGTAAATCCTCCATTCAGAGAACAAACTTTCCTTCCAGGTTCCACACTGTTTAACTGATTTATTTAAGATTTAATGTGTTTTTACAGAAACAAAGTATAACAAATCTAAAATTTTGGAAAAAGTTATATGTATGACATTTTTTTCTTTTTTTCACTTTGACTTCTTTTTTATTTTATGGAAGAAACAAAATTTCATAACAAAATAATAGGAGAATAACAATAGTTAACACATTGCATATTGTTATCTTTAAAGTAGATGCTCAGTTTGACTTCTTACGTTCTGTTCTGGAAATTACCACCAGACTAAAAGTCCATCAGTACTCATGGGAACAGACCAGGAGGATGTTTAAAGTTAAGTTACTCAAACAAAGGAAACTGCAGTAGGAATATCCATGTACTTAAGTTAGAATTTTAATCAGCTCTAGGAAACAAATTTACATAGTGATTTTTAGTGAGTATTTTATGATGCCTCAAATATAAAATTGATCAAAATTATTTGAATCCTAGCTCTAAAATAAAATAAGCAAAACTCACAAAGCCAACATAATCATGGCCAAATAATGATGAAAAAATTTATAGAATTCATGAACTAAATTTTAAGTGTTAACATTCTTACCCACTCCCTCTACTCTTCCACCTCCAGTACTAAGGATTGAACCCAGGATTTGTGTCTCTAACACCTTTTTGTTTTTATTTTGAGACAATCTCATTAAGTCACTAAGTTGCTCAGACTGGTGGAAATTGCAATCCTCTTGACTCAGTCTCCCACAGTGACCCTAACATTCTGAAAAATAGGGTAGGATACTATGTTAAAAACAGAGGATAGCAAGAAATGAAATGATAGGCTGTTTCAAGAGTTTACACATTAGTTATTGCATTTCCTGGTCGCCATGCCAAAGCCCAGAAAGCACTGCCCACAGCAATAGAGGTATGCTACATCAGGGGACCAAGATCTCAGTAAGTGAAGAATAAAATCAACTGAGCACTGTAATCCTTGAAGACAAGATGATAAACCATCCTATTCTATGAAGTGTAATATTTAGCTAATAGTTCCAACACTGCGATAAAGAATATAAAACACAGGCTGGCACAATGCCTTCCTACTGTGCTTTAATAAGAAGTAAAATCAACTGCAGAAATGCAAAAAGTTACCGATGAGTTTCTTGCTGCTGTGAGCAAGTAGATCATTCAGTAAGCGTCACTCCGTGGACAAAAGCATCACAGGCACAGCTTTAAAAAGTCATAGGGGAAAGTTAGAGTGGTTTCCTTTCACCCCACATAATCATTTCATGAACTATGCTATAGGCCCTGGTGCTTCAGCTAGATGTCCAAATAATCTGGAACATCCTCTACATTTAAGGCAGATAAAGCAGAGAAAACTATAGTGTGAAATCAGAGGGGGCAAGGAACTGCCTTCCCTTTTTAAGAGCAGCATCAATTAAGCCCAGGGGAGGGGGGTACAGTTTACTAGTTAATTAGTCCAGGGATGTGGTTCTTTCATGTGTAATTCAGAACAGGAACACCTGGTGTGCGGCTCTTCAAAGCAGGAGTGGGGGCAGGGAAGCCAAACAATGCAAGAGAGGTCACAACAGAAAGCAACAGCACAAGAACAAAAACTGTTTCCAAGTGACCTTCACCCTGCTGTAAATAAAATGAGATTCCCAAGGGTCCACTCCCCCACTGGTCCAGGGAGAACAAACAGCTCCTGGGCCTCTCAGGGAGTTCTAAAAAGACATGGTGTTAACTAATTGTTTTATAACCCAATTAAAAAGAAAACAGAGAGCTAGGGAAATGCAAATAGGGATATAATGATTATAATCACATCCTGATATATAGCACAAACCAAAAATATTGACATGTTCTCTCTCTCTGCTCTGTGACCATGACTGCCCAGGTAACATTCCACAAATTAGGAAAGGAGGTGTCTACTTTAGGACAAAATTCCTTGTTCTACTGAATCAGAAATTGAGCAGTTTGTTAATGAAACACCTGTCCTTGTGAATTCTAAAATGGTGAGGTAACTTTTTTTTAATTGTTGCTTCTAAACATTCTATTTGTAGACAGGTTGATTAATGCAGATGAAGAAAATTCATGTTTAAATTGAACCAAACAATATATGATTTAAGCTGTGGTATCTATATCAGAAGAAATAAGGGGATCCAGTACATTTTAAAATCCATTATCATCAGAAATTCTGTAACACAGAAGACACCATGAAAAAAATCTGCCATAAAGATTTTAATTTAATGATCACAGGTTCAGGAGAAAATGGCTTAATAATTTTTAACATTGATTATACCTGTTTGAGCTGGAGGGAAAACACACACACACACACACACACACACACAAAGCCAGCCAAAAACAACAGCAAAAACAAACAAAAAAACAAAGGATTCTGGAACCACAAGCATTTCAGAGAGGGAGAGGTGAACCAAAAGTAAAGAAATCATGAAAGTGTTCTCCATGTATCTATTAAGAATGAGCAATGAACCAGAGATGAGAGAGTTTAATAAAAACAGAATTATCTGGTGATACAAGGAAAGGTAAAAATGAGTGAAAACAGTTTAAATGAGATTTACATGTGCATGAAGATTCACTTTAAAACACTGAGTACAAGGAGAATAATATTCTTTCAATGAGTCAAAATTATTTGCCTTGTAATCTAGCTATTTTAGTAATCCAAAAAAGGATTTTTATTTTTATTTTTACTTTTTTATAAACGTATGTTTGTTTTTTGGTTATCAGGGAATCTTTCTCTGGTGGCCCATGTGGCCTTGAACTCCTGGGTTCAGAAGATTTTCCTGTCTTGCTTCCAAAGTAACTGGGCCTATAGGTGTACGTCATCCTGTTCATCCATATCTATATTATTTTTAAAAAATTTGCTCATCTATTTATAAAAGCTAAATCCTGTCCAGAATGATAGAATGAAAATCACCTTGGACTGAAAAGAATCAAAAGTAACTGCCTTGTTATGAATGAGGCTGGAAGGACAGACAAAGGAAAGGAAAGGAAAAACAAAACTTTGTTTTCCCAAGGTCAAGCAGCAGCTGCAGAATGCCTTAAAAACTCCATCTTTTTTTGCCAATATTACCCTAGCTCTACTTTGTTATTTTCTTTTCTAATGGGAATTTCCAATTGCTTATGAACTGCCTGGCTTTCTGTCACTATAATGCAATACCTGAGATATTCAACTTGTAAAGAGGAAGTGTCCATTTTGTTTCCTATATCCAGTCCATGATTGATTGGCCTGTATGCTTTGTGCCTGTGGCAAGGCAGTACATCATGGTAGAGTACACAGCAGAGCATAACCATTTAGATCACCAGTCAGGGGGAACAAACAGGAAACAGGAAGAGGCCAAAGGGTGACAGTATCCTTCAAGGGCACACCCACAATTACTCAAGGACTCAGATAGGATAGGACTTTCCTAAAGATTTCATTGCCTCTCAGAGGCCCCATCCTGGGAACCATATCTTAAACACATTAGCCTGGGAGACTCAAGATATAAATTATAGCATCTTTTAACTTGAAAAATGACAGCAGCCAATCCTTAGTTAGTTTCTACTTCTAAAGATGCCTCAGACAGCAAACAACCCCTCACCAATCCCTACTCTGAGACCCTTCTCAGAATCCTGCAGCAGGAAGCCAGCCTCACAAATATTCATCTTCTCACACTATAGCCTTATTCTTGTGTATGTCTGATGCAAAATTAATTGGTATTCTGTGAGAATAAGTTGTATATCTTGATTTTCTGAGGTCCTACTAACTTACATAGATAAATAATGCAAATAAACATGGATATTATAATTCCAACAAGAAGAATATGAACAAAATAATGTAGAAGTTTAGAGGGCAGAGAATTGGTGACAGGAAGGGATTTGGAAGAGTTATATTTTTTTAAAAAAATTAGACATTAAAAGAGATTTCAGACTTCTTAGAACCAAGCTATTCTAGTGGAAAGTGACTAACAGCCGAGATGGATACAGTGGGAAACCAGCAAGGGTCCAGGGAACAGCAACACAAAGTTTACACTGGAAAGTATTGCGAAGTCAGTCTGAAAACTGAGACTAAAATGAATATATTTGATTTGATATATGACATAGAACCATTAAAAGTTTTAAAACAACCAGTGACTCAACTAGTGCTATCCTTTAGGACAATTTCTCCCTTAATAATGTGAGAGATTGAGAAGGCATAAGGCAATTTTAAGTAGCCTCCTTAGAAGTTGACTAGGGCTTGAAGAGGAGTTGAAGGAAAGAACCTAATAGACTACAGGGAAAGCAGCAGAAAATAACAGAAGATACATGAAGCGAAACAAACATGTCAAAGGAGAGAAGTGAGTGGCCCATGTAACCACGAGACTCAGAAGTCATCAAGGGAAGTGAGAGATTGGGAGTGGAGAGAAAAATGGTGCAGCCTGGGTTAACATTTCATCCCAATCCAAACCACAGCAGTCCAGATTCCCAGTCTCTGATCAACTTTTAATAGTTATCCTGGAGAGTGAGTAATGTTTTTATCTAAATGAGGAGAGTATATTACGGTGAAAGTTGGGCTCAAGGCATTGTTGTGTGAACTTACCAATTATTTAACTTTACTAACCCTAAAGGTATTCCTCAGAACAAAGAGGATGATAACAGTGCCTGCCTAATGGAGGTGATCTGTTGGATAAATTAAATCACTGAGTATATGGCTTGGCTGAGTGAGGCTATTGTTTAGGTAGAGGTTATACAGTGTAGTATGTGAGGGGTAGGAAGGGAAGTCTCAGTTAATCAGGGCAATATTCTGGCTCTGTTAGCAAGACTAACAGTGATGACTTTTCCAATCTTTCAAAAATGTTTACATCAAATTCTCATTTTAGGGAGGGCTCTTGCAGCTTCTTTGAATTTTTGAATTTGGTGGGGGTTGCTTTTGTGTCTTTATCTGACATATTCAGACTGGATTGAGAGTCTGTGTTATTCTAGCCCTCAAAAATCAGAGTTTTGGTATGTCTATTATTGTATATGTCTTTTTAAAGTTGTTCTCACTCAAAATCTTAACCCATACTCCAAAACTATCATCTAGTTGGGTCAACTAGATAGTTGTGGAGTAAGAGACAATAAAGATCTGAAACTTAAAAAGATCTACATGGAAAAGTAGATCTTTAAAATGAATTATTGTTTACATTTCAAGGTGACTTTGCAGTTTTCAAAACCCACTTTTTATTTAGTGGCTTAGAGTACACAGAAAAATCAATCAAATTATTAAATGAAACACCAAATTACTGATAATTATTATTGACAACTATAGTAATTATTGACAGGTATAGGAGACCTGTGCAGTCTAATAAGATAAAATAGTAGACCTCATGATGGGCTTCTGTTCTGAGATCATTCTGTACATTATGGTAAGGAGGCACAAAAGGGTACAGGGGACCTGGTGGGATCTGATATCAAACTCTTCCACTGAGTTGTGAAACTGTGCTAAGGTTCGAATTCCAGCCTAGGCCTTTGTAACATTAGCCTTGACAAACTTTCACACTTAAATTTTCACTTCAGTCATATTTCTTGACCTTAACAATACACGAGAGTGTCTCCACAAGTCATTGAAAGGTGTGGAAAGTTCAAAACTTTGGGTTTACCTGGATCAGGATGTGGTTGGTGCCTGTACTGGATAGAACCAAACCTAGCACCAATCAATGAGATGCATACTTCGGATTACAGTGGTCCACTATTTAGCATTTGGTGATGAAAAAAATTTGGCAGCTAAAAGAGCCAGCAGGGAATGTGTGCATAGTGGAATGCAGTCTCCCAGATAGAGGCTGGCAGAGCTCTAGCCTTCACAATCAAAAAGCACTATGCTACTTTGGAGGTCTCAAACACATACAACTCTGTGTTACACTTCATTCTCACGTATAACCCTTGAGCAAAGCCTTGCTGGTGCATACAATGTTAGAGGAAGTTTCGGTGTAGCAAACTCAATAGGACAGAGAAATACCCACTTGATCATCAGCTGTTCATCCCTGTGTTCTACTGCAGGAGGTCGAGAGCAAAAAAGTTCCGTACTGGTTTTTGACAATCGAATTCTTCTCACATTCATCTGCTAATATTTTCTTACACTGTAGCTTGCATTTATTTTGCAAAGACTAGATTGATCCTACACACAGAGATGACACCACTCCCCTCCAGGCTGGCCTGTCAATCAGTACACCATCTCTTCACATACAACATGTTCCATATTTTCTTTGCTAACATAGCCAATAGTGTTTTGGTTTAGTGCTACATTAAGTTAATGCTACTTTTTTCATAAACACTTAAACATCAAATCTAAAGAAAACCAGGACAGTAGGCTTGTATTACAGAAGCATTTGTGTGGAGGCAGGGAAATATGTTTGCAGCTCAGGTAAAAAAAAAATACACATTTTCATTTCAAACATAGTTAGTCTTAAAAATATAGGTCTAAAATTCTACTCCTACAAAAAGACCTTCTTTTGAGTATATGCAGGTGAAAGAGCTGGTAATAATAGGTACACTTAAGGGACATAAAAATGTGTCACACCAATTTCAACTACTGTGTACATCTACAGTATGATCCGGGAGATATTTCCCCCATTTCAAAAATTGCTGTAGGATGTTCCAGCTATTGCAACTGTATGTTTCCCAAGCAACATAATAGATTATACTTCGACTCCTTAAAGAGCACCCTGATAATATGCAGGGCTAAAATGTCAGAAGCTATTAGAAACTCTCAGATGCACAATATATCTCCATCCCTGAGTTTTCCCCTTACACTGCGAAACACTAGACAACAGGCATGCAAACTGCTCAGCTGCAACTGTTCCAAGTCGAATAATTACAACTTGTCAGAAAGAATTAATTTTCCCATTTCTCATAAAGATGTGTAAAAATTACCATGTTATTATACACTGACACTCTCTGGAGGCAGACACAAAATTTAATTTTGAATTCTTTCCGCATATTAAATTAAATCCATAAATAAGAGTTTAGGCATTCACTCGGAAGCATATGTTCATTGGGAGCGAAAGCCAACACGAGCCCGGCTGTAATGGCTGTTGTAATGTTTTAATAGCTCGCTTCTTCTAAGCACCAATAAATTTACATGATCATAACAGTCGTGGGCATACAAGAAGCCCATTACTGTCTGGGCACAGGCAGCAGCGTTAACAGGATGGAAAAATGGAAAAAGGAAAAAAAACTCTTAAATAAAATTAGGCAACTGCACTTGTCAGCTGCTCCATGATTGAATTTTTAATATTGTGGTCAATTGGTCAAAACAAATAATGAGATAAAATATTTTAATGTATTTAGAGCCCGTTTCTGTGGTTAGCCCACAAAATAGTTTTTTGTTTGTTAATCTTTTAAAATCCGGACCATTTCAGTCTTGCTATTTAAAACAGTTTTATTTTTAAAGACACACATTGCCATTTTTAATCTCTTAGAGGACGTTTGCTCTCTGTGTGCTCGGATTTGTTATTGGAACACTTCATATTCTGCTCAATGGATGACTCTTTTTAGCCAATGGACCCTGAAGGAAACTGTAGGTATTGTGCTCCCAGGCTAGGCCCCCACAAGTACCTGGTACACAGCCGCACCTTACCTGTCTGCCCTCTACCTGGAATACTGCCCTTTGGAATCCCAAATGAATACAGTGCACACTCTGAATTTAGAATCTACACTGAACAGAAAATTTCAAAGCCTTCAGAACATAATTAGGATGGTATGGATTACATTTGTTAGGGTGTGTTTTCTGAATACACAGCTAACTTCTTAATTTCTTATGAGAAATCCACCACATTGTGAAAACTAAGTACTGTACTGTATGGAGAAAATGATGTTACACTTCACGTTACTGAAGTGTTTCTCAAGGATAAAAAGCCCAAAGCAATAGTTGGACAGGTAATGCAGGTCTCTGGTTAGGCACTTCTGATCCAGTCACTGATCAGAAGCTAGGGGACTGGGGAAGTGTGAGTAAAGAGCAGAAAATTCGAGAGGGAGACAATGTTTAGAAAAAATGATCATGTTACTATGATGTGCATAGGGCAACTTTTCTTCATTAAAGGTATAATGACTGATACATTCTTAGAAAAGTGATATGAGTGAAAGATATGATTTTTTAAAAAAACATATTATTTTGTTTTGGGTTTTATTTTTTTAAATGACAGGTGGATTTGACAATGTACTCCCTTGCAGTTAATTACTAGATGAATAAAAGACATGAGTATTTTACAAAATTGTTTGTTTGGGTTTTTTGTTTTTTGTTTTTTGCTTTGAAAAATGGTAGGTGGATTTGACCATATACTCTCTTGCAGTTAAACACTGATTATGATTCCACTGATAATCTTATCTCTATGATTTCTCTCAATTGAGAAATAAATATCATTGGAAAAAATGTGTATTAGAACTCATTTTGAAATAATGAGCTACTTTAACATATTAAGATAAACAAAAAATGTCAAAAGTTTGAGATTTTTCAGTTTGCAATTAAAGGTTAAACATAGCAACTTGCATGAGAAAGAGATTAGTACTTTCCCTTTAAGAATGGGTCTCAGATGAAATATTACTCAGCTATACAAAGGATGATCTTGAGGCCTTCATAGACAAATGGAGACAACTTGAGACTATCCTCATTAGTGAAATAAATAAGAATCATATTTATAAATATCACATTGTGTCTCTAGTATAAAAGTAATAAGAAATGTAAAAGTAATAAAATCCAAAAGGTGTAATTGCTATTGTAAAAAAGAAAGGAAAAGGAAGTGCTCTAAATGATATAACTGCATGTATGTTTAGGTGTGTAGGATTGATAACCATGTTACTAAGTTTTTATTGGATCATTGAACAGAACTGTTTGCAGTCTCACTGTTTGAATGTCCACTGTAGTTTGAACAACTATTTCTAAGAGGACAATATGTAATTTATCAACTAGTGATTTTTTACTGTTTATCTTTTTTTTGAAATTCTGTATTATTTATCCCCCTTTTCTGTTTTTTTCTCTTTAAATAACATTTTTAAAAAAGAAAAAAAAATGGGTCTTAGAATCTTTCCAACAACATTTTTATTTACTTCTAAATGATTTATAATTCATTTTTGTTATGTAATAGAAAGTTAGAATAACCGTTTTACTCTTCAAAACCATCTCCAACAACTCTTCTAAAGAAACTGAATTTCCTCAACACTAGCTGAAGTAAGCTTCAGTTTTTCAATTAAGATTATAGAAAAATTGAACTAAACAAGTATCCTATACTCCAATAGCTTATAAATATATTGCTACCAAGTTGTGCATATTTTAAAAGACAGGTTTTTTTAAATCACTAATCCTCAAAAGCTTCTGAGTAAAGGACAAAGCATATGCATTAGGTATTTCTGGGTATTTCAGAATTAAAAGAACAAATATAAAAGCATTAGAACATTCTGGGAAAAAGACTCAGCTCACAGTTTCATTAAATGACTCTGAAAACTTTCTGCAAACCTCTCTTTACTGCCAAAAAAACAAGGTATATATGGAGTGCTCTTAAAACCTCCTTTTACATCTTCCTTTTCCCACATGATTTAATTCAGTTTGCTATTAAAATGGTTTACCAGATGAAATATATTTATATCCAAAGTGTCACAAAATCTTATAAAATGAAGGGAAAATCTGTCAGCAAAAAGTTTTAAGGGGAAAGTGGCTGTGGAGAGCACTGTTCTTAGGTAACGGAAGATGGTGGATATATTGAACAAAAGTTGGAATGTTTTTTCTGTTAAATATGCTCAGAGATTCATGAAAAGAACACAAGGCTATAATAATATTCCCTGTAGTATCAATCATAGGAAAGATACAGTATTAATCTACTAGTTTTGCCCCATAGCCACTAGTTTTATCCCATAGTCTCTAGTTTTGTAAATGGTGAGAAAAATCCTTCAGAAGCCAGAAAACTAATTTTTTTGTCCAGTTCAAGAGGGAAACTTGCAAGGGAAAAATACCTTCTGTTGACACTACTCAGTCTGAATATATATAAATGAAAAGATTTTATGAATCTCACTTGAAAAACAGTGTATTTCTCGCTCCAACACTGTAAACTGGTCTGTTTGATTATTTATTATTTATATGACTGCATCAATGTGCCATATGCCCAAAATTCTACTAACAATGTAAACAGGTGGTAATAAAAATTTGGGTTATTAGGGTCTGAAGTATGATAAAAGGCAAGTTGGCATAGCTTTGGAAATGGAGGTGGGGAGTGTAATTACTCCAACTGTTGAATTTATCACTGGTTGAATCATATTTATAGTTAAATGTGAGGAACTTTCTGAATGGAAAAGAATCATTAACTATAAAATATGATAAGTATTATGAAGTCTGTCTGAGGTTTCCATATGATATAATATCTGGCATCTAATTATCCACTCTTGACTTTGAAATTTTCTCTTTCATGTTCCTCTTGAATAGAATTTTGAAAAACACAAGCTATTTCTTCTTTTTCTACTTTTAACCAATCAAGAAAAGGAGCTAGTCATATCCATAGAGGCAGGTTCTTATAAGAAACAGAAAAACCACAATTCACAAGGCACTCACTAGTACAGGATAGGCAGAGAAGAACACAGTAGCCACTCCTCTCTCCAACTTCTTTCTCCATTCCATCTCATGGCACTGAGCTTAAATTAGAGATGATTTTTAACACTGTTGCCTCCCCTCCCGCCACCAGGTATGTAAGGAAGACATAGGATTTAGTTTCAGTATCATGAACTAGAGTATCAGGCCTTAAATATGTTATCAAATTTAGTTTGTGGGAGAAAAATTTGGATCTTTGGTAGTGCAATTCTAAATTATGTTAAAAGAATATTTATAGCCAGCAATTGTCATAGTGGTATATAGAAATATCTTTTGTATTTCTTTTTTCCTTTGTAGATATTTGATATACACTCATCTTTGACAAATCTCATTAATCTCAGGTTTTCATCTCCATTTACTCTTTCTGCCCATTGTCTTTATTTTTCTTACTTCACTCATTTTACTTTTTTCATAAAACATACACTAGTGAGACAAGATGGAGTAAAAGGGATTACAGTGATGGTCTCCCCTGAAACAACTACCAAAAAAAGAACACAATGCATTTTTAAAAAGACTTTTTATAATATTAGATAGCAGGCAACAAAGAATATTGATCCCTAAGAACCGAGTGATAAATATGATGAATATATGATGGTCAGGGTCACATCTTACTATGTTCAAAACATCTCCAGACCAAGCCAAAGGAAGGGGAGCTCAGGTGGTGCTGTAGAGAATACAGCTGAATATAAGAAGATAGAGGAAGCTAGGAATCCCAGGATCAATTACTAGGAGAGACTTTGGGAGATGTGTAGCGAATCGGATCCCATTCCAGCATTTAGCAGAATTCTGACCATCATTCGTGTGATGAAACTGCCCAAAGTTAGTAAAGAAGCACCCATGAGAATTGGAGGAAACAGTAACCAGGGTCTATACAAGTTGGGAATAAAGCCTATTTCCACCAATCACACACACACACACACACACACACACACACACACACACACACACACCAATCCACAGAGCTATGCTACAATGCTCAAATGTGTCTCAGTTTAGTAGTAGCAAATATTTAGCCTTAGAGGGAAAATGCATCTTTGATTCTACCTAATAAATAGTTAGAGCAAGGCCCAAAGAGATCAATCTGTTCCTAAATAACTTAACTGAATCCCAGATAAAGCTCAAGAATATATGTATATGAATACAAAAATATCTAGCATCTAATTGGAATATATTTGTTATCTAATAAAAAATTATCACATATGTAGTGACCAGGGAAAATACGATTTGTAACTGAAAACCAACAATCACTCAAAACTCACCCAGAATTGACACTGATGATAGAATTAGAAATGGACTATATTCTACTTGTTACTGTTACTATATTGCACATTTTCAAAAACCTGGGAGGGGGAAAATCTAATTGAAGACACTGGAAATAAAAATGATGTGACCCACTGTTCATATCAAAAATGCATTATTTTCAGGGATGAAAACTGTAATGATTGGGCTGAGGATAATAGCTCAGCAACACAGCACCTACCTGGCAAGTTTGAGGTCATGAGTTTGATTCCTGGTACAAAAAAGAAAGAAAGAAAGAAAGAAAGAAAGAAAGAAAGAAAGAAAGAAAGAAAGAAAGAAAGAAAGAAAGAAAGAAAGAAAGAAAATTGCAATGATTAAGGTTAAAATAAACTGTACAAAGATTGTCAATGGATAGGAAACTGAAGAAAAATACATTAATGAACTTAAAGATAGTAATGAACAGTATTTTACATAAAATATATTGAGAAAAAAAGATTTAGCAGGAACAAAAATAAAAAACAAAAACAGAGAATTGGTGAGTTGTGTTAACAGTCAACCCAGGAACAGTTTGTTGTATGTGTTGATGAAGTAAAAAGCAAAGTGAAGACAGGAATAAAAAAAATGATGAAATAATAGATGAAAAACTGTTCCAATTTCATATAAATGTATATACAGAAGAAAGGTCTTTAAAATATAAAATATCATAGTCACAAAAGAGAAAATTATACAAATTCATATCAAAATTGAACTGAACCAGTGATAAAGAGAAAAATCTTAAAAGCAGCCAGAGAATAAAACTATTATTACAAAGAAACAAAAATAGAACAAGAGCAGATTTCTCATCAGACACAATGCATGCATGAAGTAAGTGGAATAAAATGTTTTAAGCTATACAGGAAAATTACTGAAAATGTGGAAATGAACAAGTAGCAAAAATATTTCAAAAACAAATAAAACTCTTAAAAGAATTTATCAACAGCAGATATATCACTCAAGAAATTTCCAAAGACATCCTTCAAGAAGATAATGAATTACACCTATGGAAATACAGATCTACAAAATGGAATGAAGCACATCAAATAAGCTAAGTACACTGATGTGTGTCAATTACTCAGACATACGTATACCTATTTATTTAACTGGGGTAGGGGAGTATTACAAATTGAACTCAGGACCTTCTATTGCCAGACAGGTGCTTTGCCACTGAGCTATATAGCTAGTCCCATAAACCTGTTTAAAAGCTTAGTATTTAAACAAAAATAATAATCATGTAGTGTTGTTTGCAAAGTATATGGCAAAAAGAACACAAAGATCAGATAAGAGAAAATGGAAACTGCTATTGTAATGCTTTTATAATATACAAGAAATAATAAAAGTGCATTAAGAGGCCTTATGGTTGACACATTGTGTCAATTTGAGAAGTAATTTAGAACTTTAAGACACTCAGTAGGGAGCCAGGGTCCTTACTTTGTAAACATCCTGAGCCTGTGCAAGAGGAGGGCACAGAGGTGGTGTGAGTGCCATACGCACCCTGGGGATGGAGGTGGGATGGGGTGGGCTTCTTACAATATAAGGGAGGAGAAGAGGCTTGCTCTCCATCCCTTTTGCTCTCTCTGTTTTTGCTGTCTTCCACCACATTGAACTGCTGCCCCTGTGCCATGCCAACCTGCCTTGGAGCCAGTTGATTATGGACTGAAATCTCCACAAACTGTGAGCTAAATAAACCTTTCCTTCCTTAATTTGGGGTGTTGGGTATTTTGTCTCAGCAATGAGAAAAAGAGTAACTGAGACAAGGGACTTTTGATAAGTTGGAAGTATATTGATCATAAGTCATAAAGTAATGCTATAACAAAATAGAGAAGTTATAGCTCACACAAGAGCTAATCAACAATTATGTTGTATGTTTAAATTAAAAGAAAATCATTGCAGTAAAAGACACATTGACATTAATTCCTCCAAAATGCTCCCCTTCACTTTGTACATACTTATCATTCTTGTTACATTCTGAAGGAGTTCTGGAAATCTTCTTTCATGAGGTGTGATCAAAAGTGCGGGGAATGCTGCTGCCAACTGCCTTATCAGAAAAGCAAGCTCATAAAAACATTATGGTATGTTCTCATCACCTACTTCAGCACATTTGGTAACATATTACTTCTGGCTGTTCCCCAGAGTCAAAATGACCATGAAAGGTAAATGTTTTCAGTCAATTCAGGTCATCGAGGCAGCCACAACAGCACAACTACCAACAATCCCTAAAGAGGAATTTCATCACTACTTTAGAGCGTGACAAGAAGTATGGGATAAGTGTGTTTAAAGCAAGGAGGAGTATTTTGAAAAGCATTCATGGCACTGTGTCTTTCAGCATAAAAATTCTAAAAATTTATATATGAACTGTACTGTATTATATCTTGAGTACAGACTAAATAAAATGGAATTATAAAAATGTAAAATTTAATTTTAAGAAGCAAAGAAGAAAGAGAAAGTGGGAAAATAAAAGACAAATAACAATGTACATTTAAACTGAAACGTTACTAATATTAAAGAGTAATGGTTTAATTACAAAATGAAAGGATAGTGATTGTCAGAATGAACTTACAAATAAGACCTATTTACACGCTATAGACAAAAAAACCTATCTGAATATAAAGATATATGGAAAATTTAAAGAAAATGGACAAAAATGATTTACCATGATAACATTATTATTATTATTATTATTATTATTATTATTAGATACCAGGGATTGAATTCATAATCTCACATTACCAAGCATTTGTTTTCAAAAAGCTGAAGTAGCCGTATCAGTATCAAGCAAAGCAAATGAATAAAGTCGTCTCACAATGATACAGAGCTCAATGTATCAAGGGGGGGCATAGTAATCTTAAACATTTATTAATGAGATACCAGATGTTCAAATATATGAAGCAAAATCTGATAGAATCATAAGAAAAATAGGCAAATCTATAATTACAACAATGAATTTCAGTATCCCTATCTCAATGATAGATAGAATAAGAAGACAGAAAGTTATATCAGATATAGATGACTTGCAGAACATTATTGACAATTTGACCTAACTGACATTTTTAGACCATTCTACCCAATAATAGCTGAATACACATTTTGTCCACATTGAATATATAAAGAGAAATCAAATTCAGTCCATAAAACAAGTTTAAATAAATTTAAAATGACTCAAGTCTATACGGTCTGTTGCCTGACCACAGTGGAATCAGAAATCAACAACAGCATATGTGAAACATACCCAAACATTTGGAAAACCACATATCACACTTTCAATAAACCAAGGATCAAAGATAAAATCAAAAGGGAAATTAGAAAGCATTCTGATCCAAATGGTGATTAAAACAGAGTGTATTAAAATTTGTGTATTAATAGTTGAATACTAAAACCATATTTAAAGCAAGTTTATAGTGATACATATCTCTACTAAGAAAAAGAAACTCTCAAACCTGTAGCCTCAGCTTTCACCTTATAAAATTTGACAGAAGAGAAAAATTTTGAATGTGAGCAAAAATTGAGAAATAACAAATATCAAATGAATTCACTGAAATAGAAAATAAAAACTCAGTACAACCAATTAGCAAAAAATAAGTGGCAAATCTTCAGCTGACTGGTGAAGAAAAGAGGGAGAGAAAGGAGAGGAACAGAAAAAAGATACAACTTTTCAATATGAGAAATGAGAAAAATAGCATCGCTAGAATGTTTTCAGATAGCAAAAATAAGGAGACAATGTTGTGACTGAATTTACATCAATAAATTTAACAGTTATAAAAATGGACATGCCTACTAACAGATATAAACTACCATTGCTCAGTCAAAGATAAAAAGGTAATATTAATAACACTATATCTATTTTTAAAATGAGAAGGTAGTTTAAAATCTTATACACAAAAAAACACTAAAATGCTTCACTGGTACATTGTGTCAACCACTGAAGAAAGAAAGAAATGAGAAAAAGGTCTATGTAAACTCTGCAACAAAGTTGCACAGAAAAGACTATTTCTCAACATATTTTATGAAATGAATGCACCCTGGTATCAAACACTACCTTATCACTCACACACTTAGATGTAAATATTCTTAATTAAATGTTAATAAGTCAATTTAATTCATCCCAACAATGCAAAGTTGTTATAAAAATATAAAATCTATTAATATCATTTATTATATTATCAAATTTTTAAAGAGAATATGTAACCCTATCAATGGACATTAAAAAAGCATTTGCAAAGTCCAACATTCAATTTCTTTAAAATCTTCAATGTACAAGAATAGGAAGCAACATTTTCAACACGATAAAAAGCATCCACAAGAAACTTGGTGTAACATCTTATTAAACAGAAGAGAATGGATGTTAACTCCTAAGGACAGAGCAAGATATGGATCCATTTTCACAATGTCAGTCCATCCTCATAGTAGTAACTACTTTGGAGTGCATTAAGGCAAGAAAAGCAATAAAAAGACAACCAGATGTGAAAGCATTACGTAAAACCATTTCTATTCATCATGTAACTTGAAACATTGAAAAGCTGGATTTACAATAAAGGTACCAGAACTAGCAGGTTAAGGAATATAAGACTAATAGCCAAAATTGAACTGTATTCTATATACCAACAAGAAAATTTTGAAAATTAATAGTTAAAATATATTGCCATTTTTAGTAATATCATAATATTTAAATGCTTAGGATTAATCAGACAAAAATGTGTAAGTCCCGTACACTAAATATTACAAATTATTACTAAAAGAAAGTAAAGAAGACCGCATAAATAGAAAAAATACTTTATTTCACTGATCAGAACACTAATATCATTACATAGTGGATTCTATACAAATTATTTTGTAGATTACAAAAAATGATTCTTGTATGTTCCCAAAGAAAATCTCAGAAAGTTTTCTTATAGAAATTGATAAATTCATTCTAAAATTCCTAGAAAAGCCAATAACAACTTAGAGAAAAAATATGAAGTTCAGTGTATAAATTTAATTTTATTCCAGGACTTTTCATGGAGCTACAGTAATTTTTAAAAATTAAGTACTGACACAAAGAAAGATAAATAGACCAATCAAAAGAATACAGAGTTTAGTAATTGACCCATGGATGTATGAAAACTGATTTTTGACAATTACAAAAAAGATATTCAGTGGAGAAAATACTGTTTTCTTTTTTATGTGAAAATAAAACTTTATAATCAAATAATAAGAGAATAAGAATAGTCAAAACACGGTGTATCATTATCTTCAAGTACAAAGTACTAGAACAATTGGAAGGAAATTCATCTGGAAAAATTAAATCTTCCATTTGCATCTTATGATAATACTAACTTATAAGTCATTACAAATCTTAATATAAAGCCTTAAAGTGACAAGCTTGTATTAGGCAGTTATTTTGCCAATACAACATTATAGGACTAATCCATAGAAAAAATATGGGCTAACTTGATTTAAAATGAAAGAAGTATATCTCTGAAAGGTCAGTTCTTTTAGGAAGTGTCAAACACAAGTTAGGGGAAATATCTGTAAATGATACATTGTTAACTTATATCCAACATATATAAAACTCTTAAGATTTAAGAATAAGAAGACAAGTAACCTAACAAGAAGACAAGAAATGGACAACATCGCCTCAGACATGGAGCTCAGCAATAGAGGATTTACCTAATGTGCACCAGGTCTTGATTTTGATCCCCAGTAAAATAAATATGTGTAGATATTTTACTAAAGAAGACATGGAGACAGCAAATATGAATAAGCACATGAAATATTCTCAATATTATTATTCATTAGATAAATTAAATTGAAACCACAGTTAATTAAATATATATTAATTAACATGACTGAAATTAAAGGGACCAAACATATTAAAAATTGAATGTGGAGACAGTGGCCTACTATGTCCTGCAGGTAGGAAAACAGTGGCAGTTTCTTAAAAATTTGGACATATGTCTACCCTGTGATCCAATCATTCCACTCTCTGTTTTTCACCAAAGAGATATTAAAGAAAATGGCTGTAAAAAATGTGTTGACAAATGTTAGTAAGTATTGTTTCCAAATAGAAATAATTCATATATCTGTCAACAAATGAATAGACAACACTGTATGTGTATATATATATATATATATATATATATATATACACACACACACACACTGTATATATACATGAAATTCATTATGAGAAATGTATGTTGATATACACAAATGACAGTGGTGAATCAAAATAAATGAAAGAAATTCAACCCCCAAATACTTTTGTTGAAGAAATGTCTATAATCACATTTGCACAAAATTTTAGAAGATAAACATATTTAAACTCACTGAAAATAGGAATACAGGAGACAGCTTTTGGAGGAAAGAAGTATTTCACTATTTTTACTATCTAATTTTTAGATTCAGACATGAATCAATGCTTTTCAAGTTGTGTGCTTCAAATATGTAGTTTACTGTATATCACTTCTACGCCAGTTGATATTATAAACATATTATGCAATATGTGTTTTAGTTGATTATTTTCTTTTAATAAAATTTATGCACCTTACATAGTACCTTCCGCAAGTCTACTGGTGAGAATCAAACCCACCCAATCCTGCCCCCAAAAAAACTGCTGGTTCAGAGGACAGGCTGAGTTGACAGCAACTAAGGTATAAAAAGCAACTAAATTCTTGTATTGTTTGGTTGATTTTGGAGACCGGGGGCCAGTAGTCTGAGCATCTATTAGCAGGATGACAGTATGCAATATAGCAAATATGGGGAATTTCCTCCTATCTTGTCTATGAAATCCAATACTATTTTCACTGTTTTGTTTTGTTCTGATTGTTTTGCATTATTCAGTGTTCTGTTTTGATTGGTTTTATTCTGTTTTGTTTTGGTTTGCTTTTTCTGTATCTGACAGAATGGACAACCACTGTGAAGATAAAAAGATCTACTACGCAGCTACTATTGCTCTCCTAGTATCCTGCTTTGAGGTTCTGTACCAATTTTGCTTCTTTGTTTTGATTGGCTTTGTTCTGTCTTGTTTTGTTGGATTTTGCTTCCATTGTTTTGTTGGGTTGTATTCTCTTTTGTTTTGTTTGATTATGTCAAATCAGATGGCAGAAGCACCTATTTCAAAGATAGCAAGATATATTACAGTAGCAATTTTGGATTTAATATTGGTTTGTTGTAAAGTCCTTTATTGCTTTCATTGTTTTGTTTTTATTGTTTCTATTGTTTTTGTTGTTTCTATTCTATTCTGTTCTGCTTGATTTTTACTATGTCCGAATCTACAGCTATTTTGAAGACATCAAAAGGCATTATGGTAACTATTGTTGATTTTGTAATGTTTTGAAGGCCTGTATCTCTTACATTTGTTTTGATTGGTTTTATTTTGTTTTATCCTCTTTAAAATAAAAAAAATTTAAAATTATGCATCATGCAAGCATGTATTTTTATCTATTTATTTTCTGACTGTATTCACAATTCCTAGAAGAATGTCTGGCTGATAATAGTTGCAGAATTAGTGTTTGTGTGATAAGTCTAGAATGGTTTTTAGTCTCTGATTCATCCAACTGCAGAACTAAAGAACTCATTCACAAAAAAATATGAAATAATACATTTTAGTTGGATGAGAAAAATAGCATCAAATTGGAAATGTGAAATTAAACTCTTTGTGGTTGCTTCAAATGATGTTGAATAAGTAGTTGTAATGGATTATTTTATGGGCTGAAGATAAACCCTTGATGATTGTCAGAATTTAAGTGTCTTTGATTTGGGTGGAATTACTTAAAAGAAATTGGTAAAATGCTAGGTAAACAATCAAATAGAACCTATAAGATAATCATCATTCAGGAAGGGTACAGGAGGGAGTTGCTAAGAAGATAAGGTACAATAGCTAGAAAAATGGAGGAAAACCTAATATAACATTGTCTCAAGACCTGAAAAAAAATTGTAAAAAAAAATTAAAACGAGTATCTCACATGCAGCACTGATACTAGGTTAAATATGGACTGAATCACATCTGCTGGACACAGTAGATGAGAGGATCTGAGTTGTGGTTTGAGCAGGATGCTTGCACAGATGATGGTAAAGGTAAGCAATGAAAGAGAAGTGTGTTTAAAAAAAAGAACAACACAAGCACTTTGTTTAGGACAATACATGGAAAATCATAAGGGATGAATTTAACTTGAGAATTATGAAGGATGATAACTTGAAAAGCAATGTGTTGGAGGTTAGGAGGATTTGTATAAAAATGATATCCATGATTCCAAAGAAAAACACTGAACAACATAGCAGAGGAAAAAATGTATGATTTATGTATCAGGTTAAAAATATCAAAGGAAATCAAGAGATTTCATATTTAAATTTGTGGCAGACAGGGAAACAGATACTAAATAGCAATGACAAATTCAGAAAGAGATCTGATTATAGGAGGCTAGAGGAAGATTTTAATTTATCAATTACTTTTATTGTCTTCATTTAGTTTCCTTGCCCAAAGTTTTAGGTAGCTGAAAAAGGATACAGAAGGAATGGATATTTCATTTAAAAAAAGAATCCTGTAGTCACTGGAATTTTTATTAAAAAGTAAGTATATTATTTTAATGAGTTATTGATAACATCACAGCCACAGTTTCAGTTATAACTGAGGAAAATTCTGTCTGATATTATCTGTTGAAATTTTATATATTTGATGGCAGTAGCGATGATGATGGTGTGAGTGCTATTTTTTTAAAAGAAAAGCTTGATGTGACAGCAGTATCCTGAAGGTATCATATTACTGCTTCATGTTTGAGAGGTAACTTATTCTTGAACAACTCAAATGAGGAAATGAACACCATATACTCTCCAGCTACTGCTATGCCCTCTAGCTTGGGATGGAAGTCAAAAAAATAAGTTCTCATTGAAGTTCTTTTTAATTAGGACTGCAGAGAATGGATGTACAGACAATTTCTTTCTTGGAAGTATGTTTTTATGGAATTTCAGGTGAGAAATAAAATAGTAAACCTACTGTCTCCCAAGACCACATATAATAAATCATAGTTTTTCTATCACAATAATTCTTGATATATGTCCTCCAACACCTTATTTTTAATCATAAGTAGCTTCAAAGAAGCTACAAAATGTCTCACTGAAGTCATTAAAAATATTCAAACCTATAACACACTTAATATCCTTCTATCACAGAAAGGCTTCCAACCGATTTGTTTTCCAGCATGAGGCACTTTTGCTCCTATAGAAATCTTATCCTGAATCCTTGTGAATTTCTTCAGGCTTTCATTAATATACTGTGTATATAAATAAAAATGTAAGTTGAAATATACCTTAGGTAAAGCTAACATTTTTGAGAGTTCTAAGACTTTTTGTTCATTCATTAATTAAAAGTATATTAAAACATCCATGTCACTGATTAAAGAAACTTTTGCCTATGGTTTACTAATCCAGCATAACTTTCATGCACATTTTATGAGTTTTTTATCTGACAAATTTTAACTACCTTGAGAAAAAGTGCTTTTGCAGCTCTCCTGGGAAGATATCTCCAGAAAGCAAGTTCTGAGTGAGTCATACATCTTGACCAACCTCACTTGCATCTGACCTGCTGGTCCTATCTATGCCCTGCAACCCCTACCTGTGAAGTGGAGATATTTTTTGTTTGTATAGAATTGACAGGTTTGAAATTTTAAAAAATAGCAGAATCTCACCTTTAAAGTGTCTTTTTAAAAGGCTACTTGTGAATGTAAGTTACCGTGCTTGTCTACCAAAACAAATACACTCTATTTGCTTTTTCCTTTGTTTAAATCATTTTAAATTTGAAAAAAAGTTTCCGAATATCACAATGTAGTAGAATAAATTGCATAAGATGGGACAGTGTTATATTATTTGATTAGACTTCGCTAAAAAAAAACTGAGCAAAAAACACAGAATGAGGGTGCTTTAGTACAATTCAGCACTGGTATAGAAAAAAAAAGAACTGTAATCATATCTAATTAGCATTAAAATAATGTTTCCCTTTGAAATGTTTAATTAGCTCTCTTTTATTATGTAAACATTCCTGATGTGGAATAGGCTGTGGAGCTAGAAGATTCTGGTGAGTTAAACGGTGCACTGCTTTGTGCCCTGTGTGGGGCAGACCTGACAAGGAGTGGCAGTTGATAACAGATGTCTGGACCTTTGGCGGAACCATGATGCTTGTTCCAAACAGCAGGCCATCACTTCAACCTTTGTTACCTCTACCAAACCTCCCGTTGTGCTTTCAACTTAACAGCATCATAAGCAGATGAGGAATTTTCTTACAATTTGCCCTTCAGTTGAGAGACACATCCTATTTAAATTTATCTAACCTCTCAGAGCATATTAGTTATTGTTGCCAGCCTGTGTGTGTCCCCTGGCAATGAGCTACTCATTCTCAGGGGAGGAGGGGGCACCCTTCAGTTTGATAAAGCAAGATCAGATTTACTGGCACACTTACAATATACTTGTCTCAAGACTGCAGCAAATTTAATTAACCTTATTACAAATATGGTTTTCTTGATGATTACATCACAATTTGGTATTACTTTGCCTAGTGCTGTTTCAAAGTAATCTGTGCCTTCAAAAGAGTTTTCTAGAAAAGTCCAGGACATTGGAATAAGTGAACACATCTTGCCCAAAACCTATCTTATTGATGCTGTTAAGTTTCTAACATCTTCTTTCTTGGATCCTGTGATCTTCCGTCTGGTCTTACATATTTCATTGAAACAAGGGCAGGAAAGAATGCAGCATTAAATACAAAGTGTGTCCAAGATATCAAGCATGTATAAAACTTCTATCATGGAAAACTATGCCAGACTAATGGCTGCCCAAAATTCTTACCATAGCGATGAACCTGAGCTGTAAAAATTATGTCACTTCATCCTTTTCAAAGTAGAAGTCAGACCTAGACACATGTTTATCTTCCCCTGAAGATCCTCAGAAAGTAGACTAATAACATGAGAAGGACCATTTCATCCTTTAATCTATAAACTGGCCATCAGCATGTGTCCAGAATGTACCACATGCAATTTCATGTGCTTTTGTGTTTTCAAGAAACTTGTGAAAGTTGTCTTCCTTCAAATTTCCCTTGAACATAGAAGGCAGTGGCTACCTCCACTCCCACAAACAGCAACACTCATGGCTCCTCCTGATTTCAAAAAGTGTAGTATCCTACTTTTCGTGTATGTTGTCAGTCCAAGGAAACATCTGGAAAGATGTGTGTAAGGCTTTTTAGGACTACTTGACTTTAGATGGTGGTCAGAGACATAAGATATCATCAGTCTGGTCAACAGTCTATTCTAGATAAATGGCTTCGGTGCCCAAGAAGAACACATGAGTACCGTAACAACACACTAAACAACAAAGGAAGAGCTAGATATGACAACAAACATCTATGTATGATGACAAACATCCGTAATTCCAGTACCCTAGGAGTGAGGTAGGGGGTGAGACCCAGCCTGGGCAATTTAGTGACTTAGTGAGACCCTGTCTCAAAATAAAAATAATAAAGAAAAATAATAAAAAATAATAAAAATGAAAAATAATAAAGAAAAGAGGATATAGCTTGGTGTGAAGGCTTTGGGTTCAATTCCTTAGTATCACAGACACACACACACACACACACACACACACCAAAAAAAAAAACAAAAACAGTTGAAAGAAAGAAAAAAACAAAAAGACTGTGAAGTGTTAATCCACCTTCTACCAATATATGGAATTGTTCAGTCACTGAAATTATGGCTCATTCTCCTTTCAAAGGGATAAAAGAAAGAGGCATGTAACAGTTTAGGTGTCTATCAACCAAGGAATTGTTAATCTCATATCTCATTCCATGGAATGTAATGTTTGGGAAGCACTAAAAAACATTTTTATGAAGTGTTTTCAACACCAGAAAAATGCTTAGATCTAATGTTGAGTGGAATGGTGGGATGCAAAAATGTACATATAACAGAGATTAAAATATTTTTACAGAAAATCACATTTAAAGTGGTGAAGATACAGTATTGTCTCTGTCCTTCTGCCTTGATTTTCATATAATAATTATACATTGTTTTATTGAACATTGGGTGGAGGCTTCATTTTGACAATAAGAAAAAATGTAAAAATTGTCAAAGAATAGTTGTAGAAACAAAATATGCTTATAATCAGAAATAGAATCAAAACACAATTTTTAATAAAAACTGATAATCTCTCCTTTATTATTTTCACTTAGCATTCTAGTTCTGTTTAAGAACTTGAATTTGAGTACAAATTAGTGCTTCTCCATTAAGAACAGGTACTTCTTTGTACTTAGTACTACTTAGGGAAGTCTCCTCACAGTGAAGGTCCTTTTGAAATATTTAAATAAATAAATACAATAGACTCTCCCAATGTATATCAATTTCAGAGAATCTTACAAACAAATTGCATCACCACTGCAAGTAGGGAATATAGGGAAAAATATATTTTCATGCTTTCTAAGACAGATAAAAAATGTTTTCACTTAATTTTTTTCTTCACATCACTCATTTGGTAAAGCATTTTAAGAATTTTGAAAATGCGCCAAACTTCTTCATTATAAATTCTGTTTTTTTGTTTTTCTGTGTTTTTTACACATTGTTTTCCTGATGTGATCATGAAATGAGTTACTTGGAAAAGAACACATCCTCCCCCACAAAAAAAAAAGCTACATCTCTGAAAAATCTTTTAGTTTCAAAGACTACCAACTTCAGGCCAGTCTCTGCATAGATAGTGGTAGCCATTCTGAAAAACTTCCTCACTTATAACCACAAGTTCTTTACATTTAAACTGCTTAAAATACTTAGAATATGACACTTGTCTATGTTAGCAAACAGATCTTAAAAACAAAAACCACAGTAATGTGATTGAATGAAAACATGACCTTTTCTTTTCTTATTTCCAAGTTTTCATCTTTAGTGTGCTCTTTCCCTTTTCACTGTAGTGCAATTTCATTGCAGCTTTGTAATCTATTTCATCTCTATTTTTGTTTCATTAGCATTTCTATGGTATCTTAGTATTCCTATACTATATAAGCATTTTTAAACTTCTTAAAATGTATCGATATTTGATTAAGTAAATACAAATGCAAAGCATTAAGATTTTAAATTGAACTAAATTGTTGTTATGAATTGCATATAATTATTATAACATTTAAATACAGTACTAAGTTCAATACAGGTGAAAATATTGAACATTATACTCTGTAGGAACTATGCACATAATTAAAGCAATAATTAAACAAATACACAGAAACAAGAATAACTTTTAGAGTCATAGCTTGCTGCTTACATTTCCATATCAACAGGTATAACATAGCACATTTCCTTTCCTGAATTTCTAAATTGTTTACTTGTGCACTACACCAACATAGCTAGATATTTTAAATACACACATAGATGAGATTTTGTTGGAAAGACTGAAGATCCAGTTCATAATAGTTATCCTGTGGGCAAATGTATCTTGTGTTTCAAAATTACAAAAGAATTCTTGTGAGACTTTCTGTCCTCCTAACAGAAGCTCCTACCAATCACTACGTTTATATTTTGTACATAAATAAATTAGTTGGCTAATTCCCCTTGAGCCCCATCTGTCCTATTAAGTGAAGCACCAATGTTTACTGCATTAAAATACATATGTAACTCAAGAACAATAGAGAGGGCAGTAATACAGCAACGTATATGGGCTTCTGTGTCTATGAAGCAGTTTGGTTTTACTCTTACACTTGTCTTGATTTTATTCTATTTAATAATCCTAATATATTCCAAAATAAAATAGTACTGTATATGTGTTAGTGTTTATTAATTCCAAATACATTATTTATTTTACTTTTCTTCCTTTAAAAGGAGAGTTTTTAAGACTCAGGTTAGAGGTGAACTAGTTATTAAAGTAAAGGCAGTTTCTACCAAGGTCAGTTTTTTTCGAGAGAAAAGCTAACACATTTAGAAAACCAAAACCTTTCAAATGATTTTGTTAAATTACTTAGCATGAGAGTCATGTTAACACTCCCATAAAAGGGGGCGAGGTGGTGCAAAAGGCAGCATATCATTTCATTGCTTTATACCACAATAGCTAATGCAATAAAAATATTTAATGGAACAAAAATCCTTGATCCTCCTGGCACTGACAAACCATTAGTACTACATTTTTAAAATTTCAGAATTTCATTCTGTCCAGAGAAATACTTTATAGAATAAATCAGGCTGAATTATTGTTTTTCAAGAGGTCTCAGAAATAATTCACATTTACCTAGAATGAAAATATTTGGGAAAATGTATTGATTTTATACAAGTCCAACAATACTTATTTATAACTTTTTGGTGTGTTCAATTATATTTATCTTTATGCCATTAAATGTAGATTTCAGGTGTGGATAATAATTTAAAGATATTGTTTTTCAATATATTCCAAATATTTTTTCACCTTCAAGTTAGTCTCCTGAGACAAAACAACAAAGTTATTCTAATAAATTCATTATCCCAACTATTTTTGAAATTGTCATTCACAAATCTCATGATATTCTTTGGGCTATATCTCAAAGGTTCTCTGAAATCTTAAGTGCTTTTAGAGAATCCAAAACCATTTCAAGTCCACCCTTTATCTGTTAGTTATGTACAGTGAGTAATATATTTAAAGTTTTCAGATGTTCTTACCAAAAATGAGGCATTGAAGCTGTTTTCTTATATAGCTGTAAAATTGTTTTGAAATTAAACACAAAATAATGCTTTTAAAATTACTTTGAATAGTAGCTTTCAAGCACTAAAGCAATAATTTTCAAAAATGACATTTATTTGTCATGATATGGTATATTTTGGCATGAAATCATTCAGAGGCATAGCATATACACAAGAATTGAGTACAACACTGTTTCTTTTCATCATGTAATATAGCCTGACTCCTTGAAAAATATTCATATCATTCACTTAGTCATCCAAATATTCATCCATAAATGCATCTATTTAACTATTCATTCACTTATTCATCAAACATTTGGCAAACTGTGACAACATACCTGACTGAATTCAAGACTACAAGATAAGGAAGACATAGTCTCTGCTCCTCTTTTTCATTCTTGGATTTTTCTCATAAACATTGTAAGTTCAATTCTCCATTTAAAATAGGAAAATGATTTAAATAATTTGAAACTTGAAGAAAAATTTATTTTGTAGAAAACTCTGTCCTATTTAATAAATCTATTGACCTGGACTTTATGGGCTATGTTTTCTCTGTTACTATGCACAACTACAGTATCCTATCATTTGGTTCAGAATTTCAATTAAATTCCCTCCCCCTGCACTCAGTATCCATAAGTTAGGTTTAGAAATAAGTACATCATCTAGTATCTCATTAAGTGATATCTTAACCGTATATTTTACTTCTCATTTTAGAAGATAAGATGCAAAAACATAAATTCAAGTTATCGTCTTAAGGAACTAGTTCTGCAGAATATTCTGGGTTCAGTATTATTTGACCTAACACTATATTTGCTTAACAATCATATCTGAGTAATTGACAAGGTGAAAATAACACACAAACATGAAACTTACAGATTGAAAATACCATGAATTCTTATGGGTGTAATAATATTCAGAATAGTATGCTTGGAAGAAAAACATATTCTCCCCAGTGTTTTCAACAAGATAATGGGAAAAATATATCGAACCAGGATATACCTTTAGGCAAAGCTTCCTATTCCTGGGTATCTGACAATCAGTTTTAATATAAATAACAATTTACAACTAGAAAGCACAAAGAAAATCTACTAATTATTATCATCCACATACAGAGACAAAACACCTTGACCTCAATCACGAGACAGAAACATCTTGGCCCTCAGTTCTACATGTAATCATACTTGCTAATATGAAAATTATGAACTGACAAAATGTTAAAGACAAGTTTAAACAAAAAAAGGTTAAATTGTAGTGATAAGGTAAAGTTTTGCAATATTCTGGAAGTTTTAATGATTAGAACATGTGCAGTAGGGAAAATATTAAGGAAAAAGAGTTATCATCAGTTGTTACCTTTGAACATGACATAGGTAATAAAGAGAAAAAATGAAAGTGACCAGTATAGAGGACAAGTTTTATCAACTATGGGGCCAGAGATATGACTCAGTGATACAGCACTTGCCTGGCAAGCACGAGGTCCTGAGTTCAATTCCCAGTACCAAAAAAAAAAAAAGAAAGAAAAACTAAAGTTTCATCATCTATGAGAGAGTATTTGGACTGAAACATTAGTAATGCTGGACTGCTAAATGCTACATCGTATGAAGAGAGAAAATTAACTTTCTGTTAGTAGAAAGGTCACTCTATAATCAGTGTGGAAGAGTGATGCAAGCAAAGAGGCTTGACAGTGCATGAGATGAGCAGCTAAAATCTACAAGATGAAAACAGCCATTATAAAAATCTTTCTTCACATTATGAAGAAAGGTTGGACACAAGAGACACATCTCAGTCATGTAGTTCGGTTTCCTCCCTAACAATGTATTCTTCTGAAGTGTTTTGCCTTATATTTGTTATGGCTCAGACTGAACTGACCAAATATTAGTATCAGTGAAAAGAGTAGCTTAGTACAAAAAATTCAAATGCCAATGATGATGTGGTATATCAAAATTATTTTTCAGTAAATGACCTCATAAACATACACACACACATACACCACCCTCACAGACAGAACTTTAATGTTTATAAAAATGTCATCATATTCATTATTCATTGATCACATCACAATAACCTTCTTGAAATAAGTAACACTAGCTGCACTTCACACTGGGTCTACTAAAAGGAAATTATTGTAATTTGTATATGTGAAGCTATAAATCTTAACTCCAAATGTTTCCATTCATAAATACAAATTCCAAATATCTTGTTTAAGTCCTTCCTGAAAGAAAGTGGTGATTTCTAGACAATAACCAAAGGGCCTTTTCTAGAGAGTCCTGAATCTAATGCTTACTAAACATATAATCTTGGTCAAACAAATTATTTCTCAATGAGTCTCAGCTGTTGAGACAGGAAAAGAGAATCATGTAAACTGCCTTCTTCATTGCCTAGGACATTTATGGATACCTTTCTAGATCAAATATTTGAAGATACCTACTGTACCACACACACGAAGTTTCACAATTCATCTTTGTAGCACATGTAGGTAAACCTTGCACAGACCCACAGGATTTGTTTACTAGGGCAGAAGACAAAACTATAGAGAGGGAACCAAGGCCAAAATATTTACTACTGATTAACATTAACAACTGAGTCCAAACATGAGTAGTGGGATAAAAAATAAATTAAGAATGGTACTATAAAAAGGCAGAGTTGAGAATTTTAAGTGATAGTGCATACACAGTAGAATCAGATGTTGCACAAAGGACAAGAGGAGTGATTATTAATAACACTTTATTATTTGAAAATGTTAAAGGTCGTGACTCACAATTTAAATCATCACCCATAAAAGTGGAAAAGATTTAAAAATTTAACAGTTGTTCCTGAGAGTCTAGTTAAAAGGGAAATTTATACTTTGTTTTTCAGAATGACAAGAGAAGCCAGAGTATTAGATATCAAGTGCTTCAAATGATGTACACATTCTTTATTAACAATTTCAATTCCAAAACATTTTCTCACTGAAGAAAAAAATAAAACTTCCATAAAGAATACAAATACATAGTTTTGAAGAAAAATTTATGATTTACTTAAATGTTTTTTTAGGAATCATGGGTGAGGAAACTGCTGACCAATGCTGAAGACTCTTAATTCCTTCAGAAATATTATCAAGGAAATTGAAGGAAAAGTTAAGTAGAGGAAACAGAAAAATCTCGTACCAAGGGTTGGTCACCACAATTTTTTTCACAGTAATTAAGTTAATAAAAATCCTATTAGTATTTGAGGACTGTTAATGTGTTTTGTCCAATGTGCTTTTACTGAAAGACAATCTAATAGACCAAACCCACTTTAACAAAGAGAACAGCTACTCTAAAATCACTAGTCAACTCAAGAATATACAAAAAGTTGAAGATAATTTTGGATTAAAAAAACTGTGCATATGATTCAGGCGCACTTACTGGGGTTTTCAAAAGCTCATCATAATTGAACTGAAGTAATGGCTGCTTAGTGAGTTGGCTATAATAATTAATATCAGGTCTCTGCCCACCTGTCACCATCACTATAGATATAGTAATCTAAATGTTATATATCCAACACTATAGTCAGGATATTCTTTAACCCTTATTATTTAACCCTTATTAAATAATAAGGGTTGATAGTAATAAAAAAAGTATTAGCCTGGTTTTTTTTTTTCAAAGTAAAAACCATCACAGTCTGCATTTCTAAACAGTGTAAAACTGTAGAGGAAAATTCCATGGAGGAAACTAATGACAGAGTGACTATTATGTTTTATCTTCTTGGGGAAAAATCTTATGCTAACTAGATTTATGTAAAGAGCATCTCTTGTTTTAGAAAACAATGCTTTCCCCAACTCCCCTTTTCTCTGGAGGTTATGGGTTACCTATTTTTGCCCTGTGGAATCTTTAACAACAAAGCTACTTCAAGACCCATTTTCAACAGGTCTCTTTCAGCTTCAAAGGGATAAGGAGTCACTGCCTGGGGGGTCATCCACATCCAACAGAGAGGGTGACCCAGATGATGGGCACTGGTGCCCTCAGCCTTCTTCACTTCAGTAGGATTCATCTGGCCTTTTTTTGGTTTGTTTCCAATGTAGGTAAATGAGCTCTGCAAATATTAACTGGTGTCAGACATGCTGTGAGCCTCTGTCTAATGAGGCCCTAAGGATGTAGGCTGGAGGAGCTATTTCAGCTGGTCTAAAGGCAATTCCTAACAGTTAGACTTTTAATTTCACTTAAGTGTAAACCAGAGAAAGATGGCTCTGAAATAGTTTTAAATATGAAAAAATAAACTCGAATCATAGCATAATCAAGCTAATGACATAATAGTGCTTTCAGAAATGATCTAAGGCAAATGATAATGTGACTGACAAAAAAGAAAAATCCCAAACTAGTCACACAGCATTAAGAAGATCTGCTACTTAAGAAGTGCTCTTTTGCGAAGACACCTGCATCTATCTATTAAGGAAACCATCAAAAGATGTTACAGAAGCAGAGATACAGTCATGAAGGTGGGATCAGGAAGATCTGACAAGCATGTGGAAGATGATATGGACACCAAAGCCAGAGGATGGAAAATGATTAAGGATTTATTACAATATATTACAGAGGAAAATTTACTTGTAAGTAGAGTAAGAAGGGGTAAAGAGACACAGAGGGAAGACTGGGTTTAAAACAAACACAAGAGGAAGAATGGGTAAGATCTAATGGCACTGGATCTGAGGGCAAGTGATGAATTAGAAATGACAATCAGATTTTAGCTTGACTGTCACTTGTAAGGTCTGCTAAAGAGATAATAAGAATAAATTTTTATTTCTTTCTTCATGGAAAGAAGAAAGGGTAGTACAAAATAAGAATTATTTGGGTCACGTCATATTTTGAGCTGCCTGTGAACTATCGGTATAATGTTCTGATTTCCAGTGGGTAGAGGCTTGCTAGAGAAGAGTGTGAGGTAGGAAGATTAATGTGTATGTCATTAGCAGATAAATGCTGATAAAATAAAATCTGAATATGGGATTTTCAGGAGGTATAGTAGAAGGCAGGAAGCAGGTGAAGAAGAGCATTAAAGCAATTGTGGCTTGTGCTCACTTCAGCAGCACATATACTAAAAAACAATTGTAGCTTTCCTAATTTCTTTTTTTTATTTTATTTTAAAGAGAATAAAACCAAACAAAACAAAACACAATAAAGCAAATCAGAACAGAACAATGCAAGTGATACAAAACTTCAAAACAAGACAACAGGAAATCAGCAATGGCTACCATAATGTCTCTTGCCTCCTTCAAAAGAGCTGTCCATACCATCACACACAAGAAAATCAAACAGAACAATTAAAACAAAAGAATAAAAGCATTATAGAACTTCCAAACAAGATGACAGGAAATCAACAAGGCCTATCATAAAGTCTCTTGCTTTCTTCAAAATAATTGTCCTTAACTTCACACATAATACAATCAAACAATGCAAAACAGAATAAAACCAATAAAAACAAAAGAATTAAAACGTTATAGGACTTCAAAACAAGATGATAGGAAATCAACAGTGGCTACCATGTCTCTTGCTTTCTTCAAAAAGGCTGCCCATATCATCACACATAATCAAATCAGACAAAACAATAAACCAATCAAAACAAAAGAATGAAAGCATTATAGGACTTCAAAACAGGATGACAGGAAATCAACAATGGTTACCATAATACACCCTGTTATCTTCAAAACAGCTGCCCATAGAACAGGCACAGTAAATATCTAACAAAACAAGACACAATAAAATCAAACCTAACAAAATTATGAAAATTATACAAGAATTCAAAACAAGATAATAGGAAATTAAAAGTGGTTACCATTTCCCTTTTTTTAAGGTGTTTCCTCCCCTATCATTTTCATAATATCTATTGTGCTTTCTGGATCTCACTAAGTCCTTCAGTTTTTTTTATGTTAGTGAGATAACTTGGTGTTCTCCATATGAGCCCAAACTATTTTACCCATGACTATGATCTCCAGTTGGATCCATTTACCTACAAGAGCCTCAAGATTATCCTACTTTATAGCTCAGTAGCTTTGTGTTGTATAAAAATATCGTATCTTTCTTACCCATTCTGCAGATGATGGGCAAGTTATCCTTGCTTTTTTTTGATCTCCTGTCATGTAGAATGATTGGTTTTCTCCTTTGATTTTCAGTCTATAAATTTCCTTTCAAGTTAAATGCATTTCTTATACAGTGTATTGATGGATCTTGTTTCTTGATCCACTCTCCCTGTGTTTCTTTTTTGGTAAACTGAGGCCATCTACATTAATGGTTAAAACCACCATACATTAGTTTATCTCTGCCATGGTATCTTTCTGCTGTTAGTACTCCACTCTTCCTCTTCATTCAACTGCTTTTGTCCTGTCTGACGATCCCCATCTGCTGCTGTTCCTGGAGCCATAATAATCTTTATCTCTTTCTAGAATATCCTTTAGCACCAAAGAGTTGATTTCATGGTCATGAATTCCTTCAGTTGTTCTTTACCATGGAAGTGTCTTATTTTTCCATCAATTTTGAAAGATAGTTTTTCAGGGTATATCAATCTGGGTTGGAAGTTGTTTTCTTCCAGGATTTGAAACACACTTCAAACTCTTCTTGACTTGGTGATTTGTACTAAGAAGTCTGCCATGATTCTGATGGGTTTTCCTTTAGAGGTGATCTGTTTCTTTTATCTAACAGCCTTTAATATTCTGTTCTTGTGCTGAATCTCTGGGATCTTGATTATTATATGTCTGGGTGTAGATTTATTTTGGTTATGGCTACTTGGAGTTCCATACGCCTTGCTTATCCAAATGCCAGTTCTTTTTCTCATGCTTGGGAAGTTTTTTGCTATTTTTTCTGTAAATCATCTATCTATGTTATTTGTGTTGACCCCTGCTTTCTCACTGATACATATCATCCTTCAATTATTTTTCTTTGTGTCATCTTGCAGCTATTGAATTGTTAATTCCCGGTTCTTTGTTATTTTTAAGAGAACTTTCCTTTCAGGATCACTAGCTGCAATTCTGTCTTCAAGGTCTGAAAGTCTATTTTCAGTCTCTTTCAAGCAGTTTTGCCAGTTTTTGATGGAGTTTTTAATTTCCTGCATATCTCTTGGAATCTATTTCATGCATTGCAATTACTTCCTATATTGTTCATTCAAGGTTTCCATCATTTTCCTGTACTCCTCATTTTTATCTGCCTTCTTTAGATATGTTCAGCAATTCTTTCATTATGTTTGTGATTTCTTCTTTTACCTGAGATATTTCTGATCTGATTACTTTTACAGTCTCATGAAGTTGTTTCTTTATCTTAGTTGCTATCCTCTCAGAGATTTCAGATGTGTAACTTCCATTTTCTTCTATGTCTATACCACCCACACTTGTTCTGTGTGGGCTGGAGGTCTGAGATTGCCTTTTGTTCCTTCATCTTGATATTTTCCTGGGTTCCCAGTAACAAGCTGATTGTGGGGTCCCAGGCACTTTTCAAGCTGGCTGCTCCTCCATAGTATACGGGAATGGGCTAGTCACTTGGGTTTCTTGGAACCCAAGTTCCCAGGAAGATAGCAGGGTATAGTGTGGGCTTCTCCAGACCCCTACAGCTACATTAAGGCTTCCTCGATGGCCAGGGGTATGTGGTGGTAGGGTTGCTTCTTCTCTCAGTCTGCGTGTCTACACTGGGACACCCCTGGTGGCAGCAGGCACACACAGGTGTTTTTGTCTGATTTTTCACTTTGGTGCTGGCTGCCTAAAGGAATCAAGGGTCTCCAATGGTGGCCTGTGTGTGCATGGGGAGTATTTGGCTGTTTCTCCCAGCTTGTGCTGGTTACCTAAGAGAAGCAAGCTTTTAAGCAGCAGCACTGGGCATGCAGGGGTGGGTCTGGCTATGTCTCCCCACCCTCAGGAAGCAAGCCTTCCAATGGTGCCAGCAGGTGCACAGGCTTTTCCTAATTTATTTAAATCTATCTTAAATAATGACCAATGAACTGCTCTTTCTCATTATTACTTTCCAATATTTGAAAGAACTGAGTCATATTTCTGATATTTTTTCTACTTTCTAATTTTCATTCCAAATTATGTTTTTAATACATATGCATGCTATTACACAAGAAGCCATTCATTTTAAATATGTATGGGCTAACTGTATGAACTTTTCTTTAATCATCCACTCTTTTGTAAAACTTACATAAGTTTGACTAGTTTTAGGTATCAAACATAGTGTTGCAGTGAATGTCCTGTAACATATCTCTGAACAAAGTGTTTTATTAGTAGTTATTAAAACTCAGGTATGTCTAGCCTTAGGGTCTCAGGAAATATGACGGTGAAATGAGGTGGAGGGTTAGTGAGTGAGTTGCAGAAGAAAAAAGTAACCAAAGAAAATCACATTAGTGAAAATTTATTTAAGCCATAAAATGTCATTCAGTTGATAGCTAATATTAGCATTTTTCCTCTTTCTAAGTCAATTTTATTTGATTTATTTAGATATTCTCTGTGTAAAATAATGATCAAAAATTTATTGTTTTCCAGATGATATTCTCTTTTTAGAAATATAACAGTAATTGTATGTTTTTTTTAAAAAAAAAATCTTGATCAAATCAACTTTGAGGGCACCCCACTTGGGACCCCCTTCTGTCTCTCTTCAGACAGAACTTTCTCTCAATAAATACATTCTACTCTTCAAAAAAACAAATAAAAAAACCCACATCAACTTTGACATAATGCATACATAATATATACATATTTTTGCAGAATCAGAGTGCACATTAAAAGCTGTACAGAATATTATTTACACTTATTTAACTCAGAATTCAACTAACTTACCTTTCTTAGGAACTCTTTCAAACACACTATTAACAATTTATAGAACCAGTGATCTGTGGAGCAGGTTGGAAGAGATACACTTAGTACAGTACTCACAGTTCAGCCAATAAGACCTTTACAAGCAGTGCTTTGATTTCTGTTGGGTCTTTAAAACTTGTACCTGGTAATACAATGCTAGTATTTCTCCTTCCACACTTCCTGGACCCTCTATGTGACACACTTCAGTCTTCTAGTTGAGAAGAGATGGCAAAGAAAACTGTTTTCCATCTCCTCATGCTACACAGATCTATAGAAGGTAACTATTTTCTCTGTTTTACTAAAAGCAAGTTGTTATCCTACACAATATTTGTTTCCAATAATTCTAGCTATGGCAATTTTTATTTTATTTAGCAAACAGGGTAGTGCTAATAGTGTTTCTTATATGTCAGGGATTATTTGGGTGCTTTAGAAACATAAATTCCTTAAATGTCTTAAAAGATAATTCCCAGTTTATAGAAGGACAAAATAAGACCAAAAGCACTAAAAGGACACCGCAGGACCAGCAAGTAAACTTAGGCAGTTGCTGGTTCCTCCAAGTCCTCAGCTACTACCTCTGCCTCCTACAGACTAAGAGCACAAGTATGATCTCTTGAAGGAAAGGATAGTCAGTTGTTGAAAACACAGTTACTTAGACATACAGCTACACACACATGCACATATACAGTTTTAATATATATTACATATATAGTTATTTTAAAGTAATATAATGACAACAGAAAGTAGAAACAGTGATGTCACTAGAAATATCTCTTTTAAGAGAAGACAGTCATGTATTATATAGATGTTTTATAAAGATAAATATATATATATGCATAAACACACATGTATATATGCATATAGTTTTGTGGAAAAGAAGTTGATCTCACAGAAATAATTTAGTCTAAACTTATAGAACTAAACTGTCCCTCCATGGTGGAATTATAGATTGATTTAGAATTCTGTTAACCTAATAACTGGTATACTTTACTTTCTATTGTACTAAATAAAAACAAAGCTAGATTTTATTATGCTTTTCTCCTACTAAATATGTGCTATAACCATTTACAAACCCATTTAGTGCTATTCTTATCCTTGGGGTTTGTTTATTTGCTTTTTAAAATATATTGCATTGTCTTACTTAAAAAATCTTCAGTTAAAATAATTGCAAGGAAGTAGGAGAAAGATCAATGACCTGTAATTTGTATTTCAATAGAGATACTAAAATAAGCTGCTTTTATTTTTGATTTACTTTAAAGGATGGTTTTAAAACCTTCTTTTGACAGCTACTACCACCCCATACTAAAGCAAGAACCCCTTAGGAAAAAAATCTCACTCTTTCAAAATATCAATAAAATAAGCAAAAAAATTAACTTCACAGCAGGCCACTTTATTGAGACACAGAAGCAAATTGGACAAGGCAGATAATATGATGACTTTTGGAATATAATGGAGAATAGAATTAGTAAGTATAAAAGAAACCCCATCATTGTATAAATCAAACTCCCAGGGTGGGAGGAAAATCTTATACATCTATGAAAAGATGGGCAGGTGAGCATATGCCTATAGGTAATGAGTATTCTTTCTTGAGTATGTATTTATGTAGATAGATGCAAACATGCCCAGTATGTTATCACTATTAAAACAGCAAATAAACACTATTCCTACAATCTGAATTTCCATGAAGAAAAAAGATGGTGCATATGTAGCTCTTGAATATAATGTAACATTTCCCAAGTAGATGAATCAAGTTTTTTCAAAAAGTGAAATTAGATTATGAAGACTAGTGAGGGGATTCTTATATTTCATCATAACGGCCACATAAAATTTAAGTATCTTTCAGGACTAAAAGGCCCTTTCAAGTAAATAGAAGTCATTTTTAATATTGAAGATATAAAGGTCACCAAACTTTTGCTATCTGTATTCTCACCTGAGGAAAATAAGGTATTGAATTAAAAATTATTGCATAAAATTTTATGCAACTAAGAGATACCTTTTGGAAAACACCATGAGATAGTTTCTAAGTCTCCAAGAAAAATAAAAACAACTCATTTTAATAATTATTGTCAGAATTCATTATCAATACAAGGCAGGACATGAAAACTTTGAGTTTTGTCTTTTAAAATATAAACTGTTATAGTACATTCTCTGTTCCTCAGGGTTTTAAAAAAATAAATTATACTTCATCATAAACCATTATACACAAGAATTTTGCTTACAAATTGTCTTTTCAAGTATTTATACTGCTTTATGATCTTGCCATATGATGCATTGAGTACTGATATAAACACAGTTTTGATTTCTGTCTTCACTGTTTCACTCATTCAACATTTATTTCTTTTACGACTACCACATGCCTGGCACTAGACTAAAGATAGAAAGTTAGACAAGAAATGAGCAATAATAAAAGTGTAGTGGTTCTGGAGTTAGATCAACCAAGACTAGGATTCCAAATGTGATGCTGCATCAACCACAGCCTCGGGCGAATTTTTATCTGCAAGGACTTGTGGAATCTTCTAGCCACTTATAAATCTCACTATAGATGCACAGGAGGCTATAGATATGACAGATCTGGGCTGTTTTGCCACCACATGCCATTGTCCCAGGCTTCCAGTCTTCTACAAATTAAGGTGTTTGGAGAGGTTGCAGAATGAGCTGGTCAGGTGGGTTTTGCCTTAATCACAAAGGCATCTCAGAAGAAAATGATGACACAAGTTCATTAACTAATACTAAGGACAGTGAATTTTTCAGAGGAGACTGGACTTTTAAGTGCTACAAGTTATACAGCTTGAGACTGTTTCCTGACCCACAATTTCTCTCAAAGGCTTGTGTCAGAATACTGAAGAAAGAAAAAAAACTGTAGTAAAAGGGCTGTTTCACAAAATTCATGGCAAACACTAAAAACACAAGGCAGTTCTTTGCAGTCCACAAAAAAACAGGGAACCTTAGGACAAAGAGGGAATTGTGTCACTTCTGCAAGGTGATAATAGGATAGCAGGTGACATTCCTGTACTAATCAAGGCAAAGGAGGAGAAACATGGCAAACATCACATGATAAGCCAGGCACCATGTTTGCCAGCATGAAGGAGACCCCCTAATGGGCTAAAAGCCAAAGACTGACGGGAAGCACCACTTTTCAAATTAAGCAAACCTTACCTTATATTCAGCCAGGCACAGTGATGGGAGAAGTAGACTTAAATGTACTTTTAGGATCTCTGTCACTGGAGGTTTTTCTGTTCTCATTCTCAACCCAATACAAACTTCATTTCTCCATACATATACACATTTGGATTTGAGACCATACTGGGGATCAAACCCAAGACCTTCACACTGAGCTACATCCCCAGCCACTTTTTTTTTTTTTTGAGACAGGGTCTCACCAAGTCACAAGTTGGCCAGGCTTGGCTTAAGCTTGTCATTTTCCCATCTCAGTCTCCCAGAGTGCTAGTAATACAGGCATGCACCACAGTGCCAGGCAGCCAATGAAGATTTATACTGCTTAGTTTGCATTAAAGCAAAATATCTTCATAGTCTTTTAATACATAAATTACCAAATGCATTTTTAAATAAATTCAGTACAAAATACTCTTTCCAATTATCACAAATAATGGAATTTGGCTTTCAATTGTGAAGTTAGCTTATTAGCCAAAGTGGTGCTCTAAATTCAGAGGACACAGTACTAATATCACTAATGAGAAAGCTTTGCTGAGTCACTGCACCTGCACTCCTTCAACTGCCACCCTGCTAGGTTTAGATTCTGAATCCCCTCACTGGTCCATGTGCTAAAAGGTCTGCTTTCTAGCAGCGCCACTTAGGTGGTAGAGGCATTAAGCAGTAGGTCTTGTGGGAGTGGGAGGCCCTTGTGTCATTGGTGGAATGTTCTCGAAGAGGACTATAGGACCTCAGAACCATCTTCTGTTTTGCATGTGTGTTGTGGAGGGTGGGGTGTTTGTTTGCTGACCATGAGATGAGTGGTTTTCTTCCACCATGAATTTTCGCCATGATGTACAGCTTTGCCATAGGCCCAAAGATCAGCATCAACTGATCATGTACTCAAACCAAAACTAAGACTTCCCCCAAAATAAGACTTTCTCTCTAATTATTTCAGGTATTTCATTATAATGATTGAAAGCTGACAAACACAAGCATCACAATGAATTTATGTGATATTTGGAGGGAACTGCCCCTTCCTCCCAACCCAAGGAAAGTGACCAGGCAAATAGCCAATCCACTGAAGCACTATTTAGAGTTCTTGGTCTAATAGGGTTCCAGAAGATAGTGGTCCTAGGAAAGTTTTGTTATTAAGTTAAAATGCTCTAGAAACAAGGCATAACTGAAACTGGAGAGTTCATACTACACATAGTTTACTGTTAAGATTTTTCCTCTGCCTTCAAAGCACATTTTTAGGGAAACCTCTAATGTTGATTTTTTAAAATTTACTTAATCAACCAATAGATAGTTTTTTAAAGCTTTGAATTTGGAATTATGATTTGCTCAGCAATTTATGAGGCAATGGGGAAAAACTAGTAATAATAGCACCTGCTTTCAAATGCCATATCTGGCGGAGATAATAGCACACAAGGATTACAGCTGCCATTTAGCAGTACAGTATGTTGGCTATAATCTTACAGACACTTATAAAATGAGGACCTCTGCTTCAATCTTATTAAGGAGAAATTTTTAAATTTTTATTTGAAAATCTTGTTTATGTTTGAGTCTTGAATTTAGTGTTAAAGTTTTTGAGGTTTTCCAGGAAGAAAGAGAAAAATTTAAAGAAAGTGAAGAGAATGGTCAAAGATGTGAGAAAATATGGGGACACAGTATTTTAAGGACTAAAGAATAATGCACTATGGCTATTGAACTCTGTGTGTGTGTGTGTGTGTGTGTGTATGTGTGTGTACACTAGTGTGTATATTGTAAGCACACTTGGGGTAGCATGTAGGAACAAATTTGAGATCCCTAATATGCCTTGAATATTGTACTAAATATGGATTAAGGAACCCTAAAGAACCCCAATAGAATTTCAGACAGGTAAGTGACACTGCAATATTTCCTTTTATAAAGTTTTCATTTAGATGGGATGAAATGGAGAGAAAACTAGTAAGGTGCATAGTTCACAGCAGGCAAAGGATCCTCTCCTAGTAGGAAAGAAGAAAACAGTGGAAAAGAAGGAAAACTCAGGAGATAACTATTCCTACTTTGGAGACAATATGAGATTTAAAACATCAGAAATTTCCATTCAAATAAGTTAAAAAGATGTGGACAGGTCCAATAAAATATTTAATTATGCTATGAAAGTATATCTTTCTCAAGAGAATAAGAAATAGCATCAATTTTCCTGGGAAACAAGGATCCTAAATCTTTATTAACATATCCTTTATAGGATTTTATTATAAGCACTCTAGGAATCTTTTAATAAAAATTAGATGCTTTTATTTGAAGTATCACTTTCTATTTTCATGTTCCCTAGTAGAAATTTTCCAAGTTAGAAAAAGTTTACCAAGATGAAAGGGGAAATGAAACAAGATAGAAGAGAGTGAAAGATTGTGAAGTTGAATCCCAAAAGGATGGTGTTTTGCATTCACAGTGAAACGCAAATGCTGTCTCTCCCGGCTTTCACCTCATCTAACCCACTCACCATCCCACCCTCTCACATATGTGTACACTTGAGTTTTGAGCCATAAATCTTGCAAAGTCTGTCAACTGACAGCATAATAACATGAAAGGAGTGTCTGCAAGCAAGATGGTCTCAAGCCATTGCTCATGACCCTGAACAAATCAGGGCCGGGTTCCCTCTGCAGTGTAGTCTTCCCTTTAATCACTTAACTGGATAGATTGATGTGACACTTACAAAATAAAATAAGAGGTCTCTATTTTCCAACTATCTACTCTTTTCATTTACTCTTTCCCTAACAATTAAGTTAGGCTTGCCATATTTGGAGACCTAATCAATGTATAAATGAGGGGCATTTGATAATGCAGCCTTTTCTTCTTGTATTAGTTATTCACAAGGAATGCAACCCTTTCCAGCTTTCTACCTGGTAATCATTGAGAAGTATTCAAATGACAGCATGGAGAGGTTAAGGGCTAAGGCAGTGGTTATTAATCTTGGCTGTACAGAAGGAAAACATCAGCTTTGGAGTTCTTTTGTTGGCAGAGAGGAACATTGTAATATTTTAATACAAATGCTTGGACTCTAAATCAAACTTCAAAAAATCAGAGTTTCTAGGTATTTGGCCCAAGCATGTTTAAAAACATTCAGTGTAAATACTGATGCTTGGTCATAGTTAAAAAGTAACTGGGAACAGTGACACACACCTACAGTCTCAGCACTCTAAGTACCACCAAGCCCACTGAATCAGAATTGGAAAGTGAAACCCAGAAGCCTAAATCTTGACAACCTTTTAGATGAATTTATATCTGCCATAATTTACAAAAGAGTCTAAAAAGGAATACAGATGGCTGCTTTCTTTCATACTGTTAATTTTATATATAATCTGGTATAATCTTGCATGGAGAATTGGAAAGAGGCTGGAGGGTTCTCACTCTAGATATTCAGGAAGAAGGAGAATGAAAAAGGCCACAAAACAATAACAAGGATGAAATAAATTTCCTGTCTTATAAGAATACACATCACTCAATGGAGAAAATAATCATTAAATATTTGTGTTAGTCAGTTTCTAATTACAGCAACAAAATACCTGAGATAATACCTTATAAAGAGGAAAGGTATATTTGGCTCACATTTTTTGAGGTTTCAGTCCATGACTGATTGACCCTGTTGCCTGGGGCCTGTGAAGGCACAGTTAATTATTGTAGGAGCATAAGGTAGACCTAGTTAGGTACATAACAGAAGAAACAAGAGGAGAAGGAGACAAAAAAATAAGAGTAGAAGGAGAAGAAGGAAGAGGACGAGGAGGAGGAGGAGCAGGAGGAGGAGCAGGAGGTGGTGGTGACAAGGATTCCAATATCATCTTTGAAAAAATGTCCTCAATGAACTAAATAAAGATCTCCCACTCCCACTATACTTCATCTCTTAAAGCTCCTATCACCTACCAAGAGCACCACAAGCTGAGAGCCCAAGCCTCTATCACATGGACTTTAGGGTGATATTTATCAAATTACAACAGCATTTGTAAATGACTGAAAAATAACACAAAGAAAAGTGCAGAAGTACAAAAAGAATGTATAGTTTCCATTCTTCTTTAGCAATTCCCACTTCTGGAGCACTTGTGCAGAGAATAAGAGCAACTATAGGATATGCAGCATTTCTTGAAAACATTCTACTTAAAAGTCCAAGGGAATATTCCATAGTTGTGCAAACAGTAACTGAAGCATGCAAATATTTTCAACATTTATTAATTATGTTTAGACTCATACTTTAAATGCTTTTAGGGAAAGTAAATTGAAATCTTCCTGTCTTCATCTCACAGTTTGCCTACTGATATCCTTTTCTGCTCAGTTCCCTAACATAGTACACAGAACAGGTGTATCTTTCCAGCAGTTTGCCATGTAATACTTCCAAATCAATCAGAATGATTATGTAGTATTGATGCAAGGAACTCCACAAGGGGAGAAAGAACTAAAATCCAAAATAACACTAGGAAATACTGAAAGAGTTCAAAGCAGACTTGGAAGTAATAGCATTTCCTTGCAAGTTTACTCTGTTCTCCAAAGTTCTGTTTCTATACCAGTGGAGGAAAACTGACAGCTTCTTATTCTGCAAGCAGTGTGTATGCACAGTGGAGACAAAGATGCACAACTGTTTATAAACAAACATACACACACAGAATAATTACTACAGACCAGAGTGCCATTATAAAATGGACTATATCCATCATATATGACACACATATTTTACAATTTTGTATATATCCTGTGTATATCTCCTTGCTCACCACTAGTGAACATTTCATGATGACACAAGGTTTGTAAAGTCAACATTAAAGACCAGACTTCCCTGGCCCATAAAATAAAGTGCAGGAAATGCCAAAAAACAAAACTAAGGAATTGTTGTGAACATTCATATTATCTGCTTACTATAATAAAGTAAAATTATTGTACTACATCAGGCTTCTTTGATGTCATAGACATTGATACTGAGAACCTGCTTCCTCTTAAGGAGTTAATCTGGGCAATGACCACTTTACCACGATTCTTTTCTAGAGGAAAGACCTGCTGGCATCCACTAAAAATATCCCAGTGTGACTCCTCAGATAAAGAGAAGGTGGTATTTTAAATGTGCTTTTTAAAACGGGAAGAAGGTAGTATATTTACTTTTGGATGGTTTATGAAAACCTAAGAGACCAGTGGAGAAAAATTTACTAGTAGTATGAATTAAATATTATTTAAGAATGTTGTTATTTGTCTTAAACTATACCTCATCAGCCAGGTATCCGTGTCATTGACTGCTAAAATGAACCACTAAAATGAACAAGTCTATAAGTGAATGGATTGGTAGGACACATATTTTCTGGTGGACTAAAGAGGGCTTTGGTTAATACAGAAGGCTTCATGCTAAATCCAAGATTATCACAAAGTATAAATTCTGCTCTTGGCTGTTATTATACATATTGCATGAAAGGGAGAGATGGGATAGAGAAGAGGAAGTTCAAGATAATTATAAGCCTGGATGTATTAGGTTTACCATATTTTTGACTCACATTTGTCTCAGTATTCACAAAGCTGCCATTTCTCTGGTATACAAATTTGCAGTTTCAGGTTATAGACAACAGCTAATTTGTGATGATCATTTGTTAACTAACAGACCAAAACTGTTGTTCTTGGCTATGATAATTCATAGTTCTTCATAGCACATTAAAGCAGCCTAGATTTTTTCCCCCACCAATTTGGTTCAAATTTGTAACTAGATAAAATAACCACAGAACGCTTTTTTTTTTAAACCCTAAACCTGGAGTTGTCTTCTAAAGTATGTCTTAAACTAAGGTAAGTTTCAATAACAACTGGTGTTTATTGGGGGCTCTCCGAGTGCTAAAAGCTTATTACCACTATCTCATTTGTTCTTCTCAGGAGTATGATTAGGAAGGTACTTCAGTCACTCCCATTTTTCAGCTGAGGGAAGTAAGGTAAGCTAGAGGGTAAGTAACTTGCTTCAGATCCCATAGCCAACTAATAAATATCAGAACCTGACTTCAGATTCAGGCAGTTTAATTCCAAAGACCCCTTATATCCACTGCAATGTGTGTCTCATCCAGGAAGAACAGTAAAAAAAAATCCATAATAAACACCCTAGAAAATGCAAATGAAATATTTGGTTAAAATCAGCGTTATCCTTTATTGCAGCTGCCTTTTAATAAGAAGATGGGTGGTCATGAATTGCAGAATAATCTAGACCCTAAAGTCCTTGTCTCCTCAATTTTCTTTCTCATATCCTGTATCCTGGAATTAGAGCTATGTTTCTATTTTTATATTTGAGGGTGATTTTGATATTAATGGTCTGATTATGCTCAACTCTCTTTCTAGTATACTCTACGGGGGCTCTTTAGATATTGTTCATCCAGATAATGGTGTGCAATTTTAGCTTGAAAGCTAAACAATAGGTCATATTTTCATTATTCTCTTGGGACAACGAAATTAATAACACACTGCAGGGTCACTAGGCTTTTGTCAAACCAGTCATTGAGTCTTTCCTATTCAAAAGATACACTGCTATAATTGACCCAGGCTATGTTTTAATTTGTGCGCCCCAATGGGATCCTTGCCAGAACATCAGATTAAAACCAATCCTAAATAGCTTTGCCATTTGTTTCAAGGATGAATATAGCACTTTAATTTTACAAATGGTATATAGTTGCCACCACACACCAAGGCAGTCCAAGACTAGAGCAATAAAACTGAAAACACTACCTTGAAACTTTATAGTAATCAGTCAGCAGCATCAAACAAGTGTCCATGTGAGTCAGAATTACAGTAATAGTTTATGAATGACTCAGTTTCAAATATTCAGAGTTATCTTTAAGATCACAAGTCAGAGAAAGTATGATAACCCAAACAAGAGCTTGGCTATATATTTATTTTAGATAGAAACAGGTGTTGCAAATATTTATTTACATACAGATTCATTTGTATTTCTTTGTTCAAAATATTATGAAATGCAGAGTTGCTGGGAAGATGATCATGCAGTAAGGCAATCCCACATGAAAGCATACACAGAGGTCATTTAAACAGCTATAGTAGGCCACTTAGCAAATGCTGTGTCCAAAGGGCAGCCTATACTCAGTTTCTCCCCATTGTCAGTACAGAAACATGCCTGAATATGCACTTTTTAAAATAAGAATGAGAAATACAGATTTTTATGTGACAGTTACTGATGTTTAAAGTTGGCAATTACTTCAATGATGAATTTAAACAGGCCAGATTTGGCTCTTCAGTAACTGTTATGAAAAATTTATAACATTTTTTTGTTTTCCTTATAAAAATCTTGCATGAAAAATAAAGTTAAGTAACTTTGTACCTATAATTTAACAGTAATTGTCATATACTAGCCCATAAAAAAATTTCCCTATTCCTATTAAAGCAATGGAGAAACAGAATGAAAGAAATGAAGTAACATTCCTAAGATCACCCAGCTATCGTATCCATCTAAGTGTATCTATCTTCAAAACCCATGTTTACTCCCATGAAATCTGTCTTTCAGAGGCTCCAGATGCACACAGAACATACAGCCACTAAAACAAAATTTAATAAAAATCTGAAAAATAGAGAGAATTTAGTATCTTCAGGAAAATGATGTGGAGAAATGGTTTGTTCACGTATAAATAATATTGGAATGTTTCTAAATCTAATTAAATATCTCAAATGTTATCAAAGATTATAAAATATAAGTTTTTTAAACTGTGAGCTTAATAAATATTTAACAATTTAGAACACTCTTTATAGAAATGAATGGTATCTAGAAAGCCAAAAAGACAAAAGGAAAACATCAGGTTCCTGTTAACACTTTTCAAGAAAAAGGTACCCTAGTAACTTTCCTTGACCATCATCTGAGTTTTCTGATATATTCAGTAAGTTAATAAATTAATGAATTCACACTTAGAATATTGTGAAAGAGGGCATACTAGGCTTCATGATCATATGATATTAGTTAAAATCATCTTCCTGCTTCTCCCCGTGTTCACACACATACACACACACACACACACACACACACACAGCACATTAACAACCCTACTAAGAAAACCTTTTTCAAAAAGAAAAAACCCCTGAGAGGTTTCCAGTTATCGTGGGAATTCATCCGCTCTCACACACATACCTGCCTTTTTCACTACTGCCATAGTTTGGATCTTAAATGTCCCCAACAAAGGTACATGTATTAAAGGCCTGGGTGGCACTACTGCAATGTGGTGGAAGATTTAAAAGGTTGGACCCAGAGGTTTTTAGGCACCTGTAGAGAACTGTGTCCTAGAAACAAGTAGTACAGTGTTGGAGAGGACTGTGGAACTAGAATATTTTCTTCTTTCTCTCTCTCTCTCTTTCCATCCTGGTCAGAAGGGGTAAGTGTTTTTGCTCCATCACTTATACCCACCATGAGGGACCTGGAACCTTTAAATCCATGAGCCAATATAAACCTTATCACTATGAGTTGATTGTCTCTGTTACTTACTACAATAATGGACAATTAAAATGCAATTACTCAATTAATTAACAAGTAAATATTTTAGTTAACATTCATCTCCAGGAAGAGACTCCAATCACTCTTAAAAGACCTACTGCAAATATGTGTCTAAATCTGAAGTCCAAGAACCGGTAGATCTTGAGCAGATTCTTATTTAACCTAGTCTTTAAGTTTATAATCCCTTAAGAGTAATGGAATGTGCACTAAGACCTCTTGTAACTATGGTTTTTTTTAATCACTTCCCTCAAATTTTCATTTTGGTTTCTTCCTTCATCTTTTTCCTCCTCTAAAATATTAGGGAGCATAAATTTAAGCTACACAGAAGTCAAAAACATTTTTGTTACAAATCATGAAACTTCTTTCACTAAAAATACATATGTAAAATTATATGATTATAAATTATACACCAATGTCACATTACATATGTATTATCCTATAGAATTTCAAACATTTTCATATAGGAAAATTAAAGAAAAGTTTATATAGCTAATGTAATTGGTATGATTTTGTCACCATTCTTTTAATTCACTTTTGGCTCAGAATAAGGATAATACAGAGATATGAATCTCTGTTTTCTTACTCTCAGGTATCTGGTATCTCTGATGGTGTGAGCTTCTCACTTCTAGGACAATGCTAGCATTTAAAGAAAAAGACTTTTCCTAAACTGGGCATGGTGGCTCACGCCTGTAATCCCAGCACTTGGGAGGCTGAGGCAGCAGGATCATCGTGAGTTCAAGACCAACCTGGGCTACAAAGTGAGCTCAAGGCCAGCCTGAACTGCATGGTAAGACCCTGCCTCAAAAAGACAAGAAAGAGTGAAAGAAAGAAAGAAAGAAAGAAAGAAAGACTTTTATACCTGAATAGACAGTGTGATGTTCAATTTGTGTAGAAAAAAACCCAGTTGTATCATATCTTATTGAAATATGATGTATTGGTCTCATTTATTGGCAGTTTCTAAGAAGAATTTCTATATTCACTTTGAAAACTAAGTTTACAACCTAATCCCTCATTTGGGTTTGATTCTACTGAAATGAAAATTAGATAGTGTCCACTCAATTATAGTTCCACTCTCTTCTGTAGTCTAATAAGCCATGCTCATCTGGCCCCATTGTTCAACATTCTGACAACAATCCTGCCTCAATTAACATTTGCTGAAGTTGACCAGGATAAAATTAAGATATTTTAATTAATGATGGAATAGTAAAATTTAACTTACTAATAACTTCCAAATTCAGCCATGCATTCTATTCTTTTTCCCAATTTATACTGTTTTAATGTACCCATCTCTGTTTAACCTGTATCATGAGCAAGTTATTTAAAGTCCTTGCATTACTTCCCTGTTATGTATATGAGAACATATACATAGAGTTATTGTGACAATTGAGTGATGTAGCTCAGGTGAGAAATAAAGAAGCACATCCTGAAACAAAGTATTTGATTAAAATATATTAGGTATGTGATTATTATTTTACATTTGAAAATATTTTGAAATATTTTCCTGAATTTTAGGAGGTGAAGAAGTAAGAGATTAATATTGTTGTTTTTGGAGAACTGAAATTTCACTGAGAACAAAATATAAAACAAATACTTATAACTCAGAAATGGCTTTATATATATTTTCTTAGAATTTGGCTCACATTCAATTTATATATATATATATATTATATTATAAAATAGTTATATATTATATATTTGTATATATATACATACACACACACATATATATATATATATATATATATATATATATTTGTATTCATCCATCCATCCATTCATCCATGCATTTATCCATCCAAATTTCTTTCATTGTTCTTTTCTGTGGTGCTACCAGATTATCCATGAAGTATCTATTTACAATTAAGTTAAAAGCCAGCTCATAGTTACAAAACAATGACAAATAAACTTCTTTAAATATTATTGCCAAATTGTAGTGATAATACTAATTAATTCAAGGTAGAGAAATTTTAGTAAAAGGTGAAAGATATATATGATCTGAAGAAAAACTGGAGTATTAATAAAAATTTTAGAAGATGACAAATGAAGCAGGTTTTGAATAAATACTTTCCTAAAAGATAAAAAGGCACTAGTAGACCACAACAATGACAACTAAAAGGATAAGACATGTAATTTCAAGGGAAATGTCTTTTTCAAATGCCCTCAATGGAGGAGGCACATTTTCACCTTTGAGCTTAGTTAATAACATTAAGCAAGAACACTTCACTATCCACAAGAAAGACCAACAGCATAAATCAGACATCAGCCCACATATTTCAAGATCAAAGCTGTAAAACAAAATGATTTGTGGAAGCAACCTAACAGCTCTAATATATTATAGCTCTTTTCTGAGAATATTTAAGAATATTGGTTTTCCAAATTAGGATTTTGTTGTTGTTGATGGAGCCAAAAAGAAAAATATATGCTTTGAGGGTTTTTCTCCTCACCTACAGGATACTTTCAGTGAAAACAAAACTTTCTCCAACACACCTTAGTGATAGATTACTCACATAAATCTAATTCAATGGAAAACTATTAAATATATGGATTCTTAGAAAAAAAATAAAAATCTCCAAGTAGTTAACTTTTACAGACCACAGTTCTTGGATAATAATTTGTATCAAAATATATGATTTCTTCCATAAAGAAAGTAAAACCCATATTCCAGTACCAAACTTATTAGAAAACTCCAAAAGCATTTAGTTTAGCACAAGTTTTCTAAGAGCCTACATATTTCTTCAGGGACACATTTAGTTTAGTTTTTTTAAAATTCCAATAAAACTATATACTACTTATTTTAGTCATTTTCTTCATTTTTGGGACAAAATATCAAACACTGATAATATAAAGGGAGGGGGTTTATTGTAATTTATAACTTTTTAAGAATTCAGTTCATAGTCAACTAAAGCAGAAAGGCACAGAGCAAAGGTCTAGCAGAAGAAAATTTTCCACATGATGGGAGTCAGAAAGTAGAGAATAAAGGGAGAAGCCAGGACAGAGAGGGAGATAAACCCTTCCAGACCACCTCTGCCTCTATTCAGACTCCATCTCTTAACAGCATACTCAGCAGCTAGACTCATTAGTAGATGAATCCCCTAATGAATGTAACACCTGCATAATAAATCACCTTCCAAAAGTTATACTTTAGAGCACAGAAGAGTTGGGAGAGACATTGAAAATCTAAACCATAATATTCTAACCCTGGCCCCAAAACATTCACATATTTTTTTTTTGTCTCTAAGAATTAGCAAAGGTTTAACAGTTCCAGCATTGCTGAAAAGTACATGCATAAAGCATACTTTGAGACCCAAGGCAAACTTGTAACTGTGGGGGACCCTGTAAAAATCAAAAGAAAGTTAAATACTTCCAACATACAATGGCAAAAGGTAGAGGAGACATAGAAAAATAGAAATGGGACAAAAGCAAGACCAGTACCCAACAGGGCAAACATTAAATCCTGAAAATCCATTTTCAGCAACCAGAGAAAGTTGGGGTGAGCAGTGAGATTTAGAATGCTTGGGCTGTCCCAACCCTGCAACATTTCAAGTTGCATCCCTCATGGCTTCTCTCTTTGGCTGTCTTAAATCACTTCCTATGGCTTTCCTCAGCAGATGTTCCACATTCCTGGCACCTCCATGTTCTTGGAGTCTCCACTACATTGTGAACTTCATGCTCACAAATTCATGTACTTCACTCTCAAGGACACACAGCCTGGCTTCACAGGCCTTCATGTGAAATGTGGGAGAAAGTCTCCCCTCATCTCATAACTCTTTTCATTCTGCTTTTCTATAAATGGCAACACAAGGATGATACCAAGGTCTGCCATCAGGTCAAGCAGCATTGAGGCCTCTTTGGATGATGGCTGCATGCTTTCAAGTGCTAGATTGCTGAATTCTGTGAACCAAACTCCAGGGAACCAATTCTCTAGGTGCCCTTTCCTGTGCAGGGTGTCTTGGGCTCTTCACTCTAAACAAAGTTTTCCAAAGAAGCTTAAATTCTCCTTTTCATACCCTGGAGCCATGGAAGATTGGGGTCTTACTGATTCCTGAGATGCCCTCAAGCCATCCTTACTGTGGTTCTGATGTTAAGTATTTATCTTCTTTTTAACGTTAATCTTTTTCAACATCTTCTCTCAGGCCCCAACTTTACAAATGCTTCCTTTTTATTGAAGATGTGCAGTTTTCAAATTATACAACTCCAGTTATTGTTCCTGAGTCTCATTATAAATCAAGCTAAAAGCAGCAAGCAGTATTCATGCCATACACCGAATGCTGGGGTGACTTGAAATTTCCTCTACTCATCAGACTGCTCTAATGAATCAATCACCTTTAATCTTGATTTCCTGCAAATTATTTGGATACGAAAGAAATACTGGGTTTGATTATTTGGATACGAAAGAAATACTGGGTTTGGGATTTAGCTCAGTGGCATAAGCACCTGCCTTGCAAACACAAGGTTATGAGGCCATGAGCTTGATTCTCAGTAAAAGAAAAGAAAAGATTAACAAATTTTATACCAGAGCATAATATATGCAGTTTTGAGTCCAAATTCCAAAGGAGTCTTTGTTGCCAAATGAAACCTCCCAAACCAAATCTTCCTGTCTGCATGTTTACCAGCATTCTGGCCTTCTGAGCTCTGACCAGAATCTTTCATAAAACTCTACTTACATCATTCCAGGGTTCCTCTAGCTTACACCTACAAATCTTTTCCAAACTCTTTCTTAAAACCAATTCCAATGGCTTCTAAACCACATGGTCAGCTATGATGATGGCAACAACCCTACTTCTCTACCACCGAAAATTGTCTGTCACTTTTTTTTTGAATTGAAGAAAATATCCAATGCCCACAATTTAAAATAAGACATTTTTACTATTGTGTTGTCAATAAGGAACACAACTAAACTGTTCAGATATATAATTTGACGGAATCAGAGTTTTCTCAATGACAACTTCCTTTTTCCTTTCCCAATGGTGCGAGAAAGGTCCCAATCAGCTCCTTGTGCGTCATCTATGTCTGCCCTAAGCGCTACCCCGGTCAGAGTTTATATATATCCCATACCCCACAGTCTGGTCAGAGAAAGCCAGGCTTCTATAGGCATGGAGTTCTCTCCACGTCCTGAGAATAAAGGCTACTTTTTATTTTACATTTTCTCTCTTATTGCGCCAAAAACCTAACACTCAACTATGATGGTTCTGTTCTCATTGGAGAGCAGGTCCCCAGTAATTCATTTTAAATATATGGTGTATCATTTTTTAAAAGGATTGAAAGTAAATTTTTTGAAAATTCTAAATATATAAAATATGAGAAAAAATTTGAGTTAAATTTTTTTTCTCCAAATAATTTTTACTGAAAATGCTGTTAAAATGGGCATGGTGGTGCACGTCTGTAATCCCAGCACTCAGGAGACTGAGGCAGGAGGATCATTGTAAATTTGAGACCATGCTGGGTTACAAAGTGAGTTCAAGGCCAGCCTGAACTGCCTAGCAAGACCCTGTCTCAAAAAGACAAAAAAAAATAAAGTAAATTAAAATGCTGTATACATTGATACATTGTTTTGATTTTTTTCCCCCATAGCATACATGATTTGGTCACAGAATCTTGAGCCATGTTGTAAGAGTTTGGTACCTACTGTGTTTTAAATTGAAAATAACCCCCAAAATGTCAGGTTTGGAACTTGGGCCTGATGAGAAGGGGTAGATCACTAGATACATGACTTGGAGGCATACAGTCTCATCACTGGTTCTTCCTTTTTCTATTTTCTGGTCACCCAAAAACAAGTAACTTTTTTCCTCCGGATCCTTGTACCATGTGATTTCTGCCTTGGAGCCAGTAGACCATAGACTAATTCCACTGAAATTGTGAAATCCTCATTCAAATTATGGATTTCAAACAAGGACTTTGTCCCAGTGATGGGAAAGTTGATTAACCCAGTTCATAGCTCTACTACTGTTAAAGTTTGGCTCAAAAATGTCACTCAAAGGTCCATGTGTCAAAACTTTGTTACCTAGAGCAGTACTATAGTAAGGTTGTGGAAACTTAAAGAAATGGGACCTGGTGGGAAGTCTTTGGGTCACTGGTGCATGCACTGAAGATATGGGAGAATGCCAGGTCCTTTTTCTCATTTCTGTCATGGCCAGGAGGTGAATAACTTTGTTCCCCAGATTTCTTTCACTCTCTCCCATGATGTGCTACTTTTTCACAGTCTCAAAAGAAACAGAATCAACCAATCATAGACAGAGACCTCCAAAACACTGAGACACAAGGAATGTTTCTCTTTAAATTGATTTATCTCAGGTATTTGTTATAGTGATTAAAAACTGACTAGTAAGCAATTTCTAACTATGCAAATGTGACATGTAATTTCACCTCTTTGTCTCATATTTTTTTATTTGTACAATGTAGATAATGATAGTACATACCTCACTCTGTGTGTGTATGTAAAATAATTGAATTAATGAAATAAACACCCAGAAAAGTATCTAGCACAGAATAAATGACTATTCTGTTGTAATTATTTACTTTACCAACAATCTATAATTCCATACTAGCTGTGCTGATTTTTTTCAAAAGGTTTAATTGAGCTACAGAATCAGTACATGCTTTTTCTTTTCAGTTTGCAATAGGAGCTTTCAAAGTAAGATGAGAAATTATAAGATAGATAAATGTACAACTAAGTTAGATTTTTATAGCTGATCAAATGGAATCTGGTTAAATCAGAGTCAATCAGACAGAAAACCTTAGTAAAAATAAGAACTTCAACTTTGTCTCATTTGACAATATTACAACGAAATTAAAATTGCAAAAGAAACTTTTCACAAATTTGTATGAGAAAGAATTCTTGGAGAAAAAACTATTACACTAGATGATAAATCACTATTGATAAAGATTCCAACCAAAAGTATTAAATTTAAAAAATACTGATAAATGTAAAACCTATGGAGATAAGTTCAACAATCCATGCCATAAGCATAAGATTAAAAAAATGACTGCAAGTAGTCTGATAAGACAAACTGTAAACTGAACACAGGCAAATGTATTAAGTACTTCCAAAAGAGTCAAGGTAATTTTGAGCTGTGTTCAATAGGAGATTCCCTCTAAATAAAGAGAGTCATAGCTTCATTATTTTTGTACTGGGTGGAATACATGCAATGTTTGGATTCTGATTAGAATAGATAAAGAAAGAGTAGATCCACAAGATGGGAACCCAGAAAAAAAGAGTCTGGATGATATATTACAGGGTTGAAGGAGTTGGAACAGAAACATTTAAATTAAGTGATTTCAGTTCTTTGAAGGATTATTCCAGAAAAGGATTTATACTTATTCTTATCAGGTTCAGAAGGCACAATTAAGTAGAATTATAGGAAGTTAGACTTTTTGGCTCAAAATGAAGAAATATATTCTCTCACATAAAGCTATTTAATGGACTGCTTTGTGAAGCATGGAGTTCCTACTTTCTGGAAATCTTCAAGAAAATCTCAATAATGATTTATTAATTCACTCAGTCAATCAATAAGCCAGCATTTATTATTTTGTTACTTTTTTCAGAGAAATATATTAGATATGGTGAATAAAAGAAAGAATAAAGTACATCAGCATTTATTAAATGGTCACTGCAAGCCTGAACCTATGCTATATACTTTCAAATAAAATACAATAACTCAATTCCCCCATATGGGCAATATAAACTATCTTTACTGCAAACTCTTCTCTGTGTTGCAGCCAGAGGGATCATTACAAAATAAAAATGTGCTCATGAAATTTCTTCCTTAAAAAATTTAATCATTTCCCATTGTCCCCTAAAAAGACAATACGTACCACAACCTATAGCATTCTGTGTCCCACAGATCTACCCCCTCTTCACCACTACAGTAATGCAATCATTTTTTAGGCCTTCCCATATAAAGTCTTCCCTCAGACCACAGAGCTTTTACACATAGTTTCTTGCACATGGGAACATTCTTTCCTCCTTTCTTTACTTGGTTCACTCCTATTTTTCCTCCAGATTTTGGCTCAAAACACATATTGTTAAGAAATTTAGGAAATACAAACTAACCCCCTCTCAAACTATTTAAAACCTATTATTGTTTCTCATAGTGCCAGGCAACGTCTTCATAGCACTTACATTGCTGTGCTGCTAATCATTCGATACAGTGCTCTCAAACTAGTCTAACAGTTGTAGAAAGGACAGATTGTGCCTGAGGTTGCTTTAGGAAGAAATGCAGCATAGCATTTTTAAAATGAGATTACCTGGGTTTGAATCCCTATTTTGATCTTTATTCCCTATATGACTTTGCAAGTATTGAACTTCTGGATACTATGATTTCTTTAGCCACAAAGAAGATTGGCAATGAAATCTTTTGTGATGATTAAATGAGATAAGCATGTGAAACACCGGGAAAATGACCTGATATAGAGGCATTCCATATTAAGTAGCATGCATTATTTACTTGTTTGCCATTGTATCTCAGAGCTCCACTCAAGGTCTGACACATAAAAAATACTCAATAATATTTTCTGAATGAATGAATGATGAAACTTAGATGGAAAAGTTGTAAGAAACAGCTTTTGGCTTCACACTCAAGATTGTTAGTGTCCAAAGATTATGTACTTCTCACTACATAAAATATAATTATATATTATACAATCATTCTTATTATATATGCTTACAGATTACTATATCATGATGTCATCTAGAAACACAAGAAGAAGATGTGAAGTGCAGAAAGGGTACAGTTAATTTGACCAGAGAATCAGGGTGAATTTTACCTTATGTTTAACAATTAGTGGCATAGCACCCAGCAGAAACAAAATATAAGGTGTTATTGACAAAAGAAACACACAGGTACTAAGGCAGGACCATGAACAATAGTAGGTGAGTGAATAGGTTTAATGGTTAAATAAGAAAGGTAGGTCAAGAATAAAGGTAGATCAAGAATAAAACATAGAAAAACCTACTAGTATACCAATAAACATGATCTTTATTGGGGAGAAAAAGGAAAATCATGAAAGCCATTTAGAAAAATAGTGAAAGCTGTCAAAACCATTTTTCAAGCCACAATCTTATGACATTTGTTTGTTTGTTTTTGTCTTTAACTCATTCTAGAACAATTAGATGTTTCACTAGACACAAACAGTCACTTGAACTAACAGTAAAATAAACAGTCCAAGAAAGGCAGGATGACAACATCTACAACTTCAACTCCACAAGTACCAATGGATATAGAAAGTAGAAAAGATTGGGCTGGGGATTTAGCTCTGTGGTGTAAGTGCCTGCCTGGCAAGCATGAGGATGTGAGTTCAACCCCCAGTACCAACAACAACAACAAAGAAAGTAGAAAAGAGAAAGCAAAATTGATTTGCTTCTCAAAGAGATTAAATGTATGAATTCTGGCTCACATTAAATATGAAATACTACATAGTCATTAAAATGAGACATAAAGAATATTCAACTATATGAAAACGTTCTTGTCCTTAAACCAGAAATAATCTCAAAAAACTTTATGCTATAAGGCAGTTTTGTTTTATAAAAAATGAAATATTAATAAATGTTATATTTTGACTACTACACAATTTATTTTTTAATATGAAAGATTATATGCCAAAACCTTACTAGTCATATTATTTAGCTGACAGAATCAGAATTGTAGTTTAATATTATTTTTTGATTTTTATTTTTTCCCAGAATTTCACCAGTGAACATGAGATGCTATTGTAGGAAAAAAAAAATGATAAAGCACATTGAATGATAAAAAAGAAAGTAAGCAAAAACATCAAAGGAAATTCTGGAATGCAAAGCTATCAAAATTTGGAAACAGGTAAAACTTCTAGGAAGAGGAGGATGAAACAGATTCCAGAACCATCTCATCTTGAGCAAAAAGATGTCATTAAGCCATGTCATTAAGACAGGGAAAATGTAAGAGCGCAATAAATCCCATCTCAAATATAATGATGCAGGCTTTGAGTAGCTCATAAGACTTTGCATGTGAGGTATGGTAGCTGTTTAGTATAGCTAACTCTCAAGTAAACATCTAGCAGCACAATATTTTATTACTGTAACTAATTTATCTAAGATTTAGTGTCAGCCCATTACCTGGAAAAACAGCAGGAAGGTTGCCACCAAACCAACTCACATCATCATGCCTTCTGAGCTACAAATGTGACATCACATTAACAAAACATATCAATTTGAAAATACATAGAAATGTTTCTTTTTATATCTACACTTGAATGCTTTTACAAAATTGGGCATGGTGACTTTTCATTACCAGTTATCTGTATATTAGTTTAACTTTACATCTCTATCCCTGATCACTCACCCTTTCTCGAGTTTCATTTTTCTCACTATCTACTGGACAGTTACTTGGGCGCTCTTTCTCTGAATCTATTATCACTCCTTCCTAGCATGTTCTTCACCAATGATCCTCATTACCACTTATCCTTGAGGTTGTCTGCTATTTGTTAATAGAGTCTAGTATTATTTTTCTGATATGAGGGGAAAAAATTAACTATGTCGAAATCATTTGTCCAAAACTCAATCTCATAGTATATGGGAAGCTGCTTCTTGTGCACGCAGTCTTCCATAGCTTAAAAACAAGCCAAGTTTGACTTTAAAATGGTCTATTAATATCTCTACTTAGCCACAGAGTTTTAATGTAAAATCTTTTAGAAAATCTTTACTACAGCAAAAGGAATATGTAACTTTCTCTGTTCTTATGGATTTAATGGATTTTTAATCTACCGATGGTAGGCTGTAAATTCAAGCTCAAAGGAAACAGAAGTGTAACTCAATGGGAAGTTTTATTGGATTGCTTTCAGAGAATTATAGTTATGATCAAAAGCTAGGAGTGAACATGCCTCTCAACTCTTTTCAAGTGATCTGAATGCTTCACTTCTTCCTATGTACTTTCTAAGCTAGAATTTAAATGAATAAGGCTTAAAACTAGGCAGGTAGCAGGAGAATAAAGAAGGAAAAGCAAAGTGTTGGAAAATCCTCAAGTAATAAAGGACTCCCTGAATAATCAATACTTTGCGATGTATGTATTCTACAATTAACAGTTTATCCTACATTTTTTATAATTACCAATGGCATTTCTATTACTACACACTGTATGGAAAAACAAGATTAATCAAACAACATGTATATAGTTAATGCTCAAAAGTGCAAAAAAATATTTCCAGAACTTTAGGGTAACTAACACTTAGCATGTGAAAACTGGACATTCATTGAGAAAATTATGAGGAAAACGTGGAGGAAAATAGTAGAAAATTACAAAGCATGGGTAATAAATAACAACATAGTTGACATCAAGGACCTCATAGTAATATCAAGGACAGGGCCTAAACAATTATAACTTAAGTTTACATTTCGCACAACAGACCATTCAGGAAGAGAACTTCATTTCTGAGCATGACACCATTAGAACCAGAGCTCCGATTTAGGAAGACTGACCATTTGCACTGTATAAAAGGATTACAGTAAAAAGAGCATAGAGATCAGGAAAAGTTAACAAAATGCTCCAGGTGAGAGATGACAATGACTCCTGTATTATCTTCTCATAAAGATATGAAGTTATAGAAAATGGTTTCTGAAAACAGTTTGTTGTAAAATGAAATTGCATTAGCTTAAGCGATCATGTTTGACATATATTCCTCACTAAACATTATGTGCAAAGACAGAAATTCTGAATTCAATGCCCATCCTAAATCAGTTAATATACTCCATCTCATTTTTGCTAAAATAACTTTCCTTCACATATGTGTCAAAGCTTTCTCTTACTTATTAGCAATTACAGGAAACTTTCTTAAAATTCAGGGCTTTGGGAAGTCTGTTAGAACTTGAATTCCTAGGCTAGTATAGAATTCAGCATGCAGTCTTTCCCTGACTTCTCATTGCTGATATGTTTGATAAAAGCATAACAGGAAGCTCTTTTACAATTGGAAGGCCTAAAGGCTAGAGATTTATCCATATTATATGAGCACTTATGTGTCTTTTTTAATTCACAATTTTGAAATTGTGTGAAATAATTTCCCTTTAAAAGAGCTCTTTCTCATATTCAGGTAATGCATTATCATCAGGATAGACACTCTTTCTTGAGATGCTGTTGATAGGTGATTTCAAATACCATGCTTGCAACATTCAATGTGGAGATAGTACTGTACTGAGTTCTCAAGTTTCATCTAGGACATTTCCTTCTAATATCTAAGTCTTCCTCAATGGAAGTCTGATTCTGCCTTCCACATGAGATATTTGTCATCTGGGGAAAATATTACATGAAAGTTAATAATTCCATAAATACCTATTCTTTTTCAGCCTATGGACTCACTTCTTAGTTCCCTCATTTCATTTTTCAAGTAAAGTTACATTGTGCTTTCTCTTTCATTGACCCTGTAGGCTCTTCTCATTATATAAATTTTTGTGTGAAGAATTTTATGTATGTATGCCTTATAAAGTCAAGAAATCCAGAAATTGCCCTAATAATAAGACACATTAAGATAAGTTCCAATATTTGACACAGTCCAAATTACTAAGCTTAGCAACAACAGAAACCCTACTACTCTTCTAATAGGGAAAGAAAGTCCTCAACTTTACAGAACAAAATGAAATTCATTCAAATGAAGATATGGAGGCAATGTTGTAACTACCTTGGGAGTATCTGTTTCCTTTCAGGTAGGCAATGAGCAAAACAGTCAGTTTATTCACAGTTTCACTATTCTGCTTCCTCTAAATAAAGATGAAAATTTGGGGAGAATATTGCAACGAAAATAGCACTGAAAATGCAAAGTTAAGCCTCAGTTTCAGGAAACTAGGAAGAACTGTGAAAATGTACAATTACCCAGAAATTCTTATAAACTAAGGAAGGATTTAGAAAAGAGTGGCAACCCTGTTCTTTCATTTCCAAAATCCAGGATGTGATTTTCAGATACATAAATACATATAATTCAGTGAAGAAGACACAGATTATCTAAAATCTAATTCATAAAATCCTAATAAGAGGAACATAACAGATGCAATGAATACATTTCTATTATGAAGATACAAGATAAATATTAAACACCTGCATAAGAGTCTCTTCCTTTTGGAAGCCCTTTTCTTACACAAAAGGGAAAATGTGGCAAGATGGGGAAACGGTTGCTGAGATATTCTAGGGATTTTGTAAACTACTGGGCTCTATGAAGCCCCAGTGACAGTGTTAGTAACACTGGTCTCTGTGATTCAGATTGTATTTGAAGTCACTTTCTATGACAAAAAACCTTAGACTTACTTTTATTTCACTGATTTCAGGACAACCCAATGTTTTGTGCATCATCAAAAAAGTACTCTGGGAATTAAATCATGACAAACCATAGACACAGGCTGCATCACAATTTTATGGGTTAAAATGCACTAAAATATATCTAAGTAAATGAATTATGGTGTAACTCTTTATAACAGGGAATACAGAAATTCCCAATGGAGAAAGCTGATGGTTAGGAGAATAAAGAAACCTTTATTTGAGATAGAAATGAAAAGAGAACATAATGAACCAGTCAACCTGATAGTGTAAGCAGGCAGGATTCTGCCTTGCAGCAATTTCATTACCATCGCTTCTCACTTTCTTCCCTTATAGCATTTCCACTCAGTTCTATGGATTTTACCTTGACTCTTCTGTTGTTGGGTTTTCAATCTTGGCTGAGAATTTAATTTCCTGGCATAGTTTGTTCCTTCAGCTAAGTCTCCTTCATGTTCTGGGTCAGTTTGCCAGTGTCACATACGCTGATTCTTTGCTGATAGAATTTCAAGCCACATGGGTGAACCTGTGTTCCTTGGGAACACCAGCTCCTGCCCACAGGTAGATACCAAGCACCTCTCAAACATGATATTTTCCTGCTGTGGGGGTCAGATGATTCTTTCATACACAAGCATAGTAAGACCACTAAGATCTACTCCATTGTTCTACTACTGGTGGTGCTTTTCTCCAGTATGTGATTATCAGCCCTCTGAAGTTCCAGTGAGAAGGGCCCAGATTCTGATAGGTGTGATTATGTACAGCTAACCAAAGATGGGAAGGGAAGACTAAAGTCTTCCATTTCTTATCTTATGTGCCACAAATATGGTAAAAAGTGGAGTTAGAGAAAAGCAAAACTATCCTACATTAAGAAGAGAACATTTCAAAAGTTGAGATTCCTAGTAGGTCATACCTCCACCTACAGAACCCACGACAAGTTCAATCTCAAGCCAAGATTCCTGGAAAGCTTGGAAGAGTCATTATTAATTGAGTCATTATTAGTTGATTTATATGCAAAGTCAATCTGATTCAAGATGGATTATTAGTGAAAAAAGTTTATACTACTGTGTAGTTTAGAGTCATATTTACAAGATAGAGGCTGGAGTTTTTTTTCCCCTGCCTTTTAGTTGAACTGTTCAGATGGATAGGTCAAATATATTAAAATCATCAATGAAAAGACTTAGACAAGGAAGCTAAGCAACTCATCCACTTGGAAAGGACAGAATTTGTAGAAGCCAAGATTAAACAACAGCTCCTCTGACTCAAGGGCTTATGCTTTCCTACTCTATCATGCTGTTGCCAGGGTAGCTTTTAAAATTAATAGATAAAATTTATGCTTGGGTTAGAAATAAATACTTTTAATTTTGTTTTATCATTTTTGTTGAATAAATAAAATAACAAAAAAACCTGAAACATTGCTTTCAAAACAGTTGGAATATAATATGATAAATACTTGGTACAGTGTTTGGAAGGGACCAGATGAAGTATCTTTCAGAGCAATACATCAAACAGTTCTTTTAATATGGTTGGCATCCAATATATGTTGATTTGATAGATTTTTAACTTTCTGTAGATTACAAAAATGATCCTAAGTGAAATACATAACTCAAAACACGGCCATCAAAATTATGACATATCAAAATATTGCTCTTAAAATCAGAGATATCTCCTTCTGCCTTAGAAAAAATTTAAAGTATTTATCAATGGGGAAAAAGATTGACATTTAACATGGAAATGAACCATGTCATTCTTGGGCACAAGTGGAACTTTATCCATTTTTAATTGTAAATTAACTCAGTCTGCATAGACTTCTATAATCACTCCCAATGCTCAGCAATTGTTTGTCATTCATCTTTCCTACTCTCTCTCCCCTTCCTTCAAATAAAAGGCACACAGGTGCACTGCAACCATATCCCTTAGAGCAGTCCATGTCTGCCAAACATATCTGTTGTTCTTCCTGCCACTGTTTTCATTTATTCCTTTATAAGTATCTCTTTAAAAACAACTAAAATGAAAAACAGGAAAAATATGGTACACAAATTATTAATTCAGGCCAAGTTAATATGCACCTAACAAAACTCTTTGGTTCTATTCTAAGATTAAAAGCACACTATAATTTAAAACTAAAGAGGGATACACACACACACACACACACACACACAGTTCTACAGCTCTATATACCAAGCAAGGATAATAAAAACCCCAAACAAACAAATGAAAACAGAACCTGCAGGAAAACATTAGAAGGGAGAACGTAATTACTCCATTTGGAAACTGACCAGGACACTGTGGTTAAAATTTTTCTCGCTACAAAGGTTCTGAGGAATCTTTAATGACTACAAATGATCAAGGCCTCATGTCCACACCTCATCTGCAAGATGATGACAACCAGCAGTAAGTCCCGTCTGCCACTTCCTAGGGACTAGGGTCAAGTCTGACTCAGAGAATAAAGAGCCATCTACAGAAACTGCAACATTTACTACCTTTGGTTGCCTTTGTAATCTTGTCTAAGTGAAACAACTTATTTATTATACATCTCCAGTAACACTATCACATTTTAATAGTAATATGTAGTGATATCATTCTGTATTCCCATAAAGAATTACAATTAATGCTATCTATTTTCCTTGAGTAAAAGTTATAAATCCTAGTGTTGGGCTAATCTTGAGTAATGAACATACTGCTATCAGTGAGGCATTAGAAGGCTATTGTTTAATCTACATATGATTACTATCACACTAACTTATTTTTGCCTTTTATATTTTTTAAGAAACTGACTCAAGTACAGTAATTAAAATACATTACAGTAGTGCAAGTGAAATTTGGAAAACTGCCAACATTTTCAAGAACTTATAATTTTCTTTTTCAAAGAAAAAAGTAGTTTTGACATCTTTGTGCAAAACAATCACTAACAGTTACTTACAATTTCAGGAAAATCACTGTTTTAATCATGACCTTTCAGCTGTCCTTGATTGAAAAAAATTGGCCACCTACAGAAATAATTCTATTGGGCCCTCATCCCTCTACTGATTGATGGCCTCATGTGGCTCTACATGTTCACAATTATAAATAAAACTATGTAAAAGTGGCAGAGCTTAGCTTCCATCTAACTGGGTAAGAATAAAACAGTTCTAATTGACAATTAAAAGGATTTCTTTAAGTGACATCTTTGTCATGTACCTGTAGCAAAATCGAACGGCACCTTTTTCTCTGATTAAATATGAATTTTTTTGGTCACCATTCACCATAACCATTAATTTAGCACCCATTGTGTAAAGGGCACTGTATTATACTCTGTTGGGGGTGACAGAATGTGAATAAAACAGCTTTAGAGAAACTATTGTCTGATAAAATTCTCAACCAGCTAACATATAATAAAAATGGAGCCTGTATATACAATATAGAGATATGTTCATGTGTATATATACATATGCACTGAATTTGTTCAAATATGTTGATTTAAAAGTGCATAATTTCACTTGGGAAATATATGTATTTTAATTTGTGTAAATATACATATATTATTATACTAACAACCTTTTTACATGAATATGTTATAAGTCTTAACATGATAGACCATGAGGATTTCAGTGGAAATGAAACAAAGCTTCATCCTACTAGTTAAAGGTTTCCCACCTACTGTACCAGCAACAAAAATAGAACTGGCATTCGGGACTCCATTAGAAGTTTATTGAAGCTCTGTGAGGTTGGAAAGCTTTTAAGAGTTCAGCATAAATCATTCAGTACACTAGAAAAAAAAACTTAAAAAGATTTTACCTTTGTATTCAATTTCTATGAGTGATCTCCAATTTACAACCTTATGTTCAACCCAGAAATTGAATTAATCAATACAATTATCTTTTAGAAATCACTTTTCCCAACTACAGTAGTTCATGGATCAGAAAGGAAAACAGATTCCTTGGACTGTAAGCTGGGTGGCAAGATTCACCTATCTGAAGGGCTGGCATTAGATACACACACAGTAGTGAAACTAATACCATATCTTGAGGGATCCTTTTCTGTAATGTGAAGAAGTTAATCTAAAATAAATTATTTCATAGAAAGGAACTCTATAAAATACTTATAGAATCAGATCATGAATACCAGTGAAAAACATTATGCAATGGGATTCTATATTGAGCCTTTTTTTAAAATAAGTAAACTTGCATTCTAGAAATTATTAGATTGTTTGTAACTACCAAATTGTAAAAATTCAGTTCATTTTCTGCTGCTGAAAAATAGTTACATTCTAAAACTATGATTTCAACCCCAAAACTAAGAGGAAACTGAGATACATATTCAGCTACGTTAGTCTCAAACAATACTTCCATAGGAAATGTTTAAGTAATTATAGCAAAAAGTTTTTTATATCAATTATCTTGATCATGCATATTTCCCTTGCATATTTAATTATCTTGGCAAATCTAACATTCAGATGGAAAAAGAACTCAGTATTTTTATCTAACTAGACTGTTACTGAACTAAGTGACCCAAACTGCTAATTTCTAGTCCATACCCACTAACTGCCCAAATCATATGGAACAAAGTCAAATTGGACTTTAATAATATTGGATTTTTTCAAATTGAAAAAAGCATGTAAATTCTGTTGTGTTTTTTTTCCCTCACTATGTAGTGCAGACTGGCCTTGAACTCACTCAGATGGCACAGGCTGGCCTCAAACTCACAGTGATCCTCCTGACTCTGTCTCAAGTGCTGGGATTATAGGCATGAGCCACCACGCGTGATATACTGTACATTCTTGCTAAACATATTAAATTAACCAACATTGATGTTAAGGATTTACAAACTAGTACTCCCAGGAAATATTCTAGTGTAAATACAGTCTTCATAATTGGGTACATATTCTCCCTATATAAAGCCGTTAATAAGTATTTATTTGGTTTATGGCAGACTTTCTGCTGCCTGCTGTGAAACACTTGCTCTTCATATGGAAAGCCTATAGATCAATTTTTGATCCAATGAATATTATATAGAAATAACATTCAAAATAGAAAAATAAAATAACTGCTTGCAAAATAAAAAGAGCACTGAGTTAGCATTCAGTTAGGATTCTTGAGAATTACCATTCTAATTCATGTATTCTACTGAAACATATTTCATGGAAAGACCTTTATTATATGTAATGGCATTTCTAAATGCAGATATTTCATTGAGGAGAAGATAATAGCAGAAGTTTTTGTTTAAAAGAGTCAGTCCAGTAAAGAACTCACACGCTCTATATTTTACTAATATCTTCAAACAGTCTTCCCTCATTTATAGTTTAAATTTAACCTTCTGGTTTATAGTCAAACTTTAAAATACAAGAATAAATAACTTCATAAAATTTTAGCCTCCTACAGTTGAAAACATATTGCTTCCTACACATAATATTCTTATGAGCAGTTTTGGTTTCTGTTTATGGCCCTCCTTTTCACCTGGATAATGATTTGTTAATTTTTAACCAGATCTCTGGAATGTGATGTTTATAGTTTGAATCTTATATGTCTGCAAAGGTCCATGTGGTAAAGGCACGGTACCCAGTGCTACCTGCTAATGGGAGCTGGAGGAACCTTTAAGAGGTGGGGAGTAATGGGAGGTCTTTATTTCACTGGGGGTGTACTGTGACGGGACAGTGGGATCCTATTCCCTTCCTTTTTCCTCTCTTTCATTTCTCAGCCACAGAGTGAGTAGCTTTGCTCCATCCCACCATGGTCACCTCAGTGAGTAGCCTGAATGAATCCACCTGATCACAAACTGAGAGCTCCAACACTGTAAGCCAAAACAAACTTTTTCTCTTCTTATGCTTATCATTTTAGGTATGTTCCATAGTAAAGGAAAGCAAACACAGCAATACATACTTTAAAACCCTCTTCTACTTAAAATGCAAATATACTCTACAATTGTTTCTCTGCATCTTTGCTGGTTTGTTGTGGGCATGCTTGGATCTCTTGTTTTGAAGAATAACAAAAACTATTAACTCCATGAACTCACGAGGGATCCTTGGAGGGTAGGGTCTTTGTCTCTTTTATTTGCTACTGAGACCTCAACATGATGATACCTAAAATAAATAGATACACAAATGTCCTCATTCCATGTGTAGTCTTTCTCATTGGGATCACAGACAACCAGAGGGAAGAAAATTCTTCATTTTTACATATGGAAAATCATTGTCCATACGTAATCACAAAAGATTTTGAATGTTTGTGGCAGTTTTGATTTAGAGAGAAGGATGATTCCCAGGAAGAAGAAATCTTGAATGTTAAAATGAAGACCTTGTACTTTACTTCTCTTAGGGCAAGTCCAGATTAGGGAAGTTGGGATGGGATGGGAAACCCTTTACATTTAGGCTCTGAACAAAAGAGATGTCTTTTGACCCACTACTGGAATGAATGCCTTCAGCTCTGCAGATATCTGTGGCAAACTAAAGCAAGATCGAAAGAGTATAGGCATGACTGCCTATACGGAGTCAGGGTCAGGGATATTGTGCTGTCACTTCTGCATGATGATTGGTTGTGGGAGGACACTAATGGTCTGATGAGCTCTCACTGAGGGCTGTGCTAAGGGGATGCAGACATGAGCCCCCACATAGTCACTGTGACTGGAGTACTGAGAGATGCCAGCAGGAACTGATGCTCATGATCAGAGACCATAGCAGAACTGTGACTCCATTCATCTGCTCTAGAAACAAGATAGGAGAGGGCTGAAAAGTAGACAGCACTTCTCACCTCTTTCTCTCAACTCCAACAGTTAAACACATCAATATTCATGTCCCAGCACCAAAATGTTGGAGAAATTATTTCCTGACCCACTATTAAAGCCTGCTGCAATTTTCAATCCTAACAACCAATTCTCTCTGAGTCATACATTGAATCAATTAAACTTAGAATTTCTATGTCTGAACGGATGACTTCTAATGAAAAGGGTGAACGCTTCTGCCCTCTATATCCAATCAGATCTTTGTTTGGTAAATCAGGGGGAGAAGTTCAACTGAATGGCTTGGAAAAGAGCCCATCGTAGCAGATTGTGCTGGGTAGAAATAACACTAGTCTGTCTAGGTAAGATCAGTGCCAATGGTTCCAACTAAAATTAGAAAAAAGGAGACAGTACCTTGGCTCATGCTTATGTTGGAGACAAGACTCTAGTTTCTGCTAAAGCCAAATGATGGCAATTCAATTTCTGCCTGCCAGTTGCAAATCCCTATGCGACCACCGCAGTACTAGCAGAAGACACTTGCAATCCAGCACACCTAACAAGGGGGTGATTTCTTAGATTAGTCACTTATTGAATTAGATCCCCAATGCTTATAACTCTAAGATATGCATGCATTTATTCTTAAACTGAAAGGTAATTTCTAAACAATACACACATTGTTGAAGGGGGGAAAATCAATAGAGCCTTCTTAATTTGGGGTAGACAGGACACGATTCACTTATTAATTTTAGAGTGCAAAACAAAAGCAATAATAAAACTCGAGGAGAGACTGACCCCAGTCCTTCCATAAAACATCATCAAAAGACCCACAACACTTCTCACGCATTTCAACAAACATAATTTTTCTAATCTCATATGTGTCATGAGGCACCATGCCATAGCAGAAAGAAAACTGAGCCAGGAATCAGAAAATCTGGGTACTTTTTCCTGGCTTTGTCACTTATTAACTGTGTAAAATGATACAGAATTTAACCTCTCTGTGTTTCAGTTTTTTATCTATAAAACAAGTGAGTTAGACAAGGATTGTATAGCTCTTAGACTCAGCGTTGCTTTCTCAAACATGAGTATACTTAAAACTTTAAATTTTGTATGCAGATATAGAGTAGATATAGATACAGATATAGATATATAAATACAGATGATATAGCCTTTGATAAATCTTGGGTCTGAAAGTCATATATACATGTCTGAATGAAAAAGAATGCTGATTCTCTGATTGTAATGGTAAAAAAATGAAGTATTTTTAAAAGTATTATTCACTCTGCCTTGAAAATACACATGCTTACAGCAAGGAACAATATTCGGGTATTTTTGCAGATGCTATAACCTTCTGGGCAAAGTCATGTACAGAGAGATATCATTCAAATACTGTTCTAAAGAAACTGTCCATTGCCTCTGAACAGAGAAGGTTCTCCTCCAGTGCTTCCTCACTGCCCCAGAGTAACTCAGGAAGCTAAAATTCTGGGAGCTGTGTTTCAGATGATGAGCAAAACAAAACCACAGAGTTCAACCACAGATGCTGCTCTATTGAGAAAAACATTTTCATTCTACATAGGAAAGTTAATTCAACTATTGTCCCTTACTCCACCTCAGCATTCTCAAGCAATCCACAGTTTTATTCAAATAACCTTCAGGCTTAAAATGCAAATCAGTGTCTTAGGGGAGCACCAGAACTGAGCTATTTCTCCAAGTTGTCTTGGACTGGACCCCGTTGATTCTCGACCTGGAAACAAGACTTCGAGGCTCCCTGGTTAGCACTAGAATATAGGAGACCTATCTGCACAAAAGACAATTCATTACCTGATAGGTGAGATAACCACTTTTTCGATCGTTGGCCAGTGGAGTACTGGTTTTATTTCTATCACTAACTCTATATTCTGAGAAATTCCTACAAAATCTTTGTTACATGCTACTGATTCCAACTCTTCCTGAATATGTGCATTGTAAGAATTACATATTCCCAAATTTGGCAAAAAAATATTTTCACTTCATATTGTGCACCAGTGTGGAAAGTAAATTTATATTTTATCCTGTTTTAAGTCACAGACCCCTTGAAAATCTGATGGAATCAGTTAATTTCTTCCCTTTTCTTAGGAAGAAAAGTATATCTGAAAAATCTTATTACAGAAACTTCATGTCACTTTAGGGCGTTTCCTGATGCTTTGAAAATTTTATCAACTGACCTCAAGTGAACATAGGAGTACCATACAAATACTTTCTCTGAAACTTCCTAATTGTACAGTTGGGCAATTCAGTTGTACTCTGAATTTGAGTTTACTTGTTTATTAAACATAAGTAAAATATAATCTGCTTCCTTATCTGTAGAATGTAAGTCAATTTATTTGACTATATCCTATAACTATTTCAAACATGAATTGTTTACCGTAATTATACCTTGTAGAGGAACACAACAGAACCCTATGCAGCTAAAAATTGATATTGATCCTTTACCCTAGTCCTTTCATGCTGTCACAGAGTATTACTAAGCACTATTCTCATCATCAAGCTTTGGCAGGTGTAAGTCTGGATCTTCTTTCTAACTGAATCTTGCTCAAAAATGGACTGGTTACTCTGTGTATTGTGCCCCTTACTTTCTAAAAAGCTTTTGTTTGATTATTGATTTCTTTACACATGTTTACAGAAGTTAATATACTAGTTATGCATTCTCTGTATGAAGATACTTTTAGTTTGTAGTTTTAAATCTACAAGAATATACTTGGTCCTTCAATGGCATTAAATTTTAACTTTCACATGACTGCTTCTTAAAATTATTGATTTTGGGCTCCATACTCAACATCTCTGCTCTCCTCCACTGGTGTGAATTATTAGAAGCTATATTGCTGAGATCATTATTCCTGTTTCAATGGCAAATAGACAAGCAAAATACGAAACTATAGTAAGTATCCTGGATGATTACATGGTGTGTAAGAGAGTCAGTCAGCAGAGTAAGACCCAGTTCAAAATGCTGCATACCAGTCAGGCTAGCACGCATCACTTTCTGCTTGCAATCTAGTGATGCTTTTAGAAAGCCCTTTCCTTTATACAATAAACAAGGACAGATACTACATGCATATGTTATACTGAAGGAATTCTTTTTACTATTTTACTTTTAAATTTAACACTTTATTTTGAAATAATTTCAGACAACAAAAAATATAATAACAGTAAATAGAGATGCTGCATATCTTTTATCTACCTCCCCAACTATTAATATCTTACAAAATCACCATAAAATTAAGAAAGTCAAGCAATTCATACTGCTATGACAGGATTTTATGATCGATAGCCATAACTCAAATTTCAACAAATACTGCACTGATGTCCTTTTATTGGACCATACTTGTCATGTTTTCTTAGTGTATTTGTGTCTGTGACACTTTCTCAGTCTTTGCATTTTCATGATCTTATTTGCTGTTTAAGAGAACTTTCAGTTATTTGTTGAATGTCCCTCAATTTGGGTTTTTTATATTTCTTCATGATTAATTACATTTACATATTTTTAACAAGAATAAGAGAGGAATTACATTTTATAATTTTATCAGTACAGCCTAGAGGCACACGATGTTGATAACTCTCTTTACTAGTGATGTTAACTTTTAACTTGTTTAAACTTGTATCTGCTAGGTTTTCCAGCATAAAATTATTATTTGTCACTTTGTAACTAAAAAGCATTCTGAGACAGGATATTTTGACACTATGTAAATATTATATTTATGATGATATTTTCACCCAGTAATTCAGCATTCATTTGATGATCTTTGCCTGAAACAATTATTACTGTGACGCTACCAAATGATTGTTTCTATTTCCATCTTCATTTCATTTATTAGGTGATATTATACTATTTAAAATGAGCTTTCTTTTCTCCTTCATTTATTTATTCAATAATTTTTATAATATCATAGAATACATTAAGTATCATTACTATCATTATTTTCTTGTTCAAATGTCCCACACTCAACAACTGGGAGCCACTTCAAGTAGGTCCCTATGTTCCTTCCATCATTTTTTAAGTCCTTTCTAACTTTCTGGCCTTGTGACAAATTCCAGATTCTCAAATGCTTACAGAGAACACATTACTTACCAAACCTGATACAGCATGAAACACAAGGTTGGGCATTGAGTTTGGTTTGAACTGAGGACTGTGCTACCCCACACTGCATGCCACCTCGCTTCCCCAGGAGGGCCACAGGAAACGTGGGCCTTCCACACAACTTCCTGGCATCATCTTTACCCAAGTCACTTCTCACACTGCCTACAGTAAGGCAGGAATGAATTCTGTACTGAGGGTAACATGGTAATCTGTCTCTTCCAAGCAGGAAAGAAAAGATGATCATTTAGTTCCCAAACAGACTTTTAAAAAGCTTTCTAAGCTTTTTACCTTTTGGCAAACAGAGCTTTGGCTCCTCTAATCCATGTACACATTTACTATGCCCTTGTGACTGTGGTTTACATACAAGCATCCCATTAGAGAGCTTTTAAAAGACTAAAATATGATTTCCTTTCTGACAGCAAAGGAAAAATAAAAAGATATTCCTTGCCCTCTTGTTCTAATCTGTTTGGAAGTCAAGTCTGCAGTTTCCAGAACTCTATAACCAGCTTGTTACACTTCCATAAATCTGTCCAAGAATACCACACTGTTCACCCCAAAATGCAATATCAACTGTAAAACACATTCACATGATACCTGGATCCAGTTTGTCCTCACTTTCTATACAAGCAAAAATAAAGAGCTGCTTTAACTCTTAGAAATGACAATATCATATTATTTAGATAAGTGCCACCAAATCATTATTGAAATTCTGATAGCATTTGCCTTACTGGTAAAAGAAAATTACCTGTAATGCATAGTTTAAATAATTACTTTTAAACAAAAGCTTCTTTTCTGCATTACTTATTTATCTTTTGAGACCAGCTCAGCAGGGCTATGTATTTTATTAAAATTGCCTTCAGACTGCTTAATGGCAGGGCGTCTGTTAGCACAGGAAAAGTGATGGCAGTTTGACTCCTATTCCTAATATTGGGAGTTAGTCCAGACACTTAAGAGCCAGAACTCTGCTGTGCATTTGACTATGTTATCAACACTTTACTTGCTAATGATACTAGTGACAGCATTTTAATATGATGGGTCAGACTTAAATAGGAAAGCTTATAATTGTGCTTACAGAACCAAAGAAACCCCCTCTTTTAACCCCCTCCCCAATCCCTTCTATCAGCATATCAGTTGGTGCTAAGCTTCATGACTAGAAATTATTTAGTAAGCTTCTGCTCAGTAATTTTTCTCCCCCTCTACCTTCCACATTGAATAGGGGGCCTCCATGAGCACCTGATATCTACCCATTCAACAAATGACAACTGAAAGGTTTCCTGTGGTGTGACTGTGTGCCAACTCCCCAGCAGAAGGTCACACTGATGACTTCCCTGTGGCTTTTATTTTCCCCAGGGAAATCCACAGCCAGGGCTGACTACTTGCCAAATATGCTGAGTGCCACAAACCAGCAGCGCTGAGAAACCCCCATCTTTCTTGATGGGAAGCAGTAAGCAACTGTGCTGAACACCTGTGTCAGTTCTACTTCCTGGGGCTGCCCCAGGCAAGCTCCCATGTAGCATTCAGGGACAGGGCTCCAGTCTTCTAACACTGTTCATTCCAAAAACTTCTCAACAGTCACATGATAGCAGTTGCATTTGGCAGAACATTCACAACATCAGTGTGTTTAACTACTGTTAAAGAAGATGATTTAAATAATTTGTGAATCAAATATTTTATTATAAGCATTTAAAGGAAACCAGTGTAGTGAGCCTTTCCTGTTACTGAAGAGCAAAGGCAACATTTTCCATCTCTTCTTTTAGAGCTACACCAACCAAAAATTTGAGGAAGAGGAGGATTAGTGTGAGATGTGGGTGGCATGATTCCATCATGAGCAAGGTCTTACTCAAGTCTTTTTCCAATAACTAATTGAGAATCATATGCCAAGTTGAACTTTCTAATGAAAGTTCTGCTCAAGAAATGCAATGGAGGAAAAGTGAAGGCAATGCTAGAGTTTCATAGGATAACACTCAGTAAGAATATATGAATGAGCCAGTGAGTGAACACATGCATGAGTCCCCTAAAATTCCATAACTTAGACATGATAATAATCCAGTGAGCCAACACAGCCTGCACTTAGTGCTCACTGTATGCATGGTTGCTCAAGTCAGGCCCTGTGAAGATGAAAAATAAATAAATGAATAAACAAATCAGAAGCTTCTATAAGATCACACCATTTGTAAAGCAGCAAGACCACATCCGAAACTTCAGAGTTATTTTTACTTTCACTGTTTCATGATCCTCTTTAAAATTCCACATGGCATTCAGATAACTTACTTTTCGAATGATACCCTCAGTTTGCTTCACCTCCCCTCTACTGGGGGCAACTTTCACCATCAAGTTTAAATTGCCTCATTTTCAACTTCAGTACCAGTTCCAGAATCTGTGGCATGGAATATTTCCTCAACATATTAACATCAGTACTTTAGATATAAAGACTCTCAAAACAATTCATTCTCCTGTGAATAAATCACATTTTAAAAAACTACTTTGGCTGATTTCTTTACTTATGAATTATTTGGCCTTTATTTCAGCCACTCAAGGTTGAAGGTCATCTCTTGTCACTCTTCAATGTCATCAAGCCCAAGTAAGTCCATGTCTAAATATCTCTGTCTCTTCTCTATCTTCAAGTGTACTTCATGTCATAGCCATATTCATTAATCAATCCAAGACATAGCCTTTATTTTCCCTCAAAAAAATTTTCAGTAGCTTCCCAAGTCTTACTGAATTAAAGTTACTTAAAATAAACATTCCAAGTCCTCTACCATCTAAGGCTAAATAACACTGACAGTCACTGTGCCCTTTTTGTATACATTGACCTGCATCTAAACTAACTCAAATCTAACCCCAAGAAGACACTTATCACACAAGAATCACCTGATTTGTAGATGCACACCTGTAATTCCAGCTCTCTGGGAGGCTGAGGTGGGAATATCACCAGGTCATCAGCCTGGATAGCCTAGAGACTTAGTGAAAGTCTGTCTCAAAATAAAAATAAAAGGAAGGTCAGGGGTTGAGGATATAGCTCAGTGCAAAGGCCCTGAGTCCAATACCCATTACTAGAAAGGGGAGAGAGAGAGAGAGAAAGAGAGAGTGAGAGAGAGAGAGAGAACACAGGCACCGACAAATGACACTAGAACCTTAAACACATACTTGGCAATCTTTGCAGTGTTCAGAGCCTCTGCTGAACAAACTCATGCACTATAAAGGTCAGCTCATAGATACCACCTTATCTATGAAGATACCACCTTATCTATGAAGATATCAGCTTATCTATGAAGTTTTCAATTTCTTTTCTATGAACACCCAAAAATGATACCTTGTAGCATTTTCATAGCCATTGTGACATTCTATCTCACATTACGATCATTATAGTTCTTCTTACCAAGTTTATTTGGCACATTCTCTAAATGGACTCATTTTCAGTGAAAAGCAACAGGAAAAGTCTATCAAAACCAAACACAGTTGGGTGGGATGGAGAGTTGTTCATATGGCTGAATGAACCCAACAACAAAATAAAATAATAACTAAAAGTACCTCTAAGATATATGAGGGAATAACTTATCTATTTAGCAAGACTAGATCATGAAAGAAGTCAAGAGGACTGAGAAGTCAAAAGGAAGAAAGCGAATGGGAAAAAGTTAAGACTTTGGAGAAATTTGTATATGAATGGAGACATAGGTGGAGGAAGTGGTAACATTTTAATGGCTAAAAAAAAGACATAATTTAGAATAAATGAGAATTTTCAGGAAAATGATACAAAGTATTGATAAACAAAGAGGTGCATTATATTTTTGTTGCACAGTCAATAACAGAAATCTAGGTTTTTATAAACTGTTACAGTTTTTAATAGTATCTATTAAACTGATTTTTTAATTTGATAATTATTTGGCAGCCACAGATTGCTAGTAAAAGGCACATCAACCTTCCAAATTCCTTGTGCACTAGCTTTGATTCATCACATGATATAATAGAAATAACCCTTCCTTCTAAATATCAGTATCTTCTTCACCCTAATAACTTCTTTAAAAATTATGTACATTTTCTCTTATTTAAATGAAATAACACCCTTATCTTGTTTTATATATTGAATATTTTCTTTTCTTCTTTTCTTTTTGGTCCCAGAAATCAAACTCAGGACCTTGCATTTGCCAGGCAGGCAGTTGTGCCACTGAACTATATCCCTGGCTTCATTTGTATTATAATCAGCCACTCTTAACATACGTCGGTCCATATTCAGCCAACTCATATTAATTATCTATGGACATAATGGCTTAACATATACAAAAATAAAAATAAACACCCCACCTGTGGTATATTTGGTATGAAATGCAGTTTAAGAACCTAGTACTGTATTACCCAACTGTAAGATTCAGAGCTACGTATGATATTCATGTGTTCTAGTAATCCCTATAATTATTTTTAACAATTCCATGTTTCTTCCTTGCAAGTAGACTTATTGATCATGTGATAATTAAAGTAAAGCCACAACATAATTGTCAGAGACGTTTTCTTGCAAAAAAGAAAACTCTAGACTTATTTGTGTACTTATACATACCTATGCAGGTCTGCTCAAAATTATAAACCCCAAACAAATGGCAAATCTAGTTGTGCAAAGCAAAATATCAGTTGCATACAATGAGTAAATATTACATATCATTATCATTAAGAGCATCCTAGTGAAACAAATTATAATACAAATCCAGATTACACGATTCAGAGTGCAAAAAATTCTGCAATTAAGAACAGAAACAATAAAAGGGAAAGCTATACTATCTACCATTGACTCATAAGTCAATAACAAATAGACAATGTTTGCCCAACCATTATTAGTTTAAATCTATGTGCATTCACATTTTTTTCTATCAACAAAGAGAAAATTTTTATTCTATCAACAAAGAGAAAAATCATAAATGCTGTATATAACCCAAAAGTCAGAATGATGCTTTAAACGTGTGAGTCACACCATGACTCCCACCTATTAAACTCTACTTAGGAACCTCGCTTGGAATAATAGTGTTCTACAATATCTTCCAGGCTCTGTGCAAAGGGTACAACTTGGAATCCAAACTTTTCATTTACTTGCTCTTTAGCCCTCCTCATTTATCTTACCCTTTTCCAGCCACTGCTATTCTTGCCATTTCCTCATTACTTCCCACTGAATGTATCTCTCCTTCTCCACATACCCAAATGGTTTCCCTTCTCATTCCCTATATATCTCTGCTCCATTCTCTCCTCATCAGAGAGGCCTTCTCCAGACAGTCTATTGGAAATAGCATCCCATCATTCTGTATTTACCCTGCTTTATTTTCTTTCTTAATATTTATTTCTATTGACATATATATTAAAATCTTCCCTTTAGTTGTATTGCACTGGAATTAAATCTCTAGGGCAATAGAACTTTCCCTACTTGCATTGATAAAAGAGTCAGTGAAAGGATAATCTTTTTTTTTTAACATCATGAAACTCCTCCAGAGAAACAATACTACACAAAAATCTTAAAGGTCTTAGTACAATCCAGAGTAAAACTTTTATCAAACTAAACTAAGGAAATGCTTGAGCATATGTACTGCATCAAGATATATTTGAAACTATCTTTCCATTAACTGGAGGTAATGTTCCCTAGAAGGTACATGCCAATAAAACTTTGTCTAATGCCTAATACTTAAACTAGAAAATAACAGAATCTCTGCAGGATCTATGAGGAAGAGTTTAACCTTGATTTCTATCTAAGTGAGTCACTGTACTTGAAGATATCTAAGCAGAGTGGAAGACAAAGGCATTGATCTCTCTGTGAAATGAAACCTGAAAACCTAACAGGTAATTGCTCTCTAGGAGATGTGATAAAGAGGTACTAAAACAAACTCCAGAGAAGTTGCAGAAGTGGAAACTCTGGCCTATACCACAGAGAAGACCCCTGAGTCTTCTATGAATAGCTAAGCCACAACAGTAAGAGTTGTAATCTCCATTTAAAATAGCTGAGTTGACCAACAGATGAAGACAAAGCCATCAGCCACACTCCCAGCTGCAGTCAGGGAGAAGGCCAGAGGGCTCCATCTAACAGAAGAGAGTGAGCAACAGCAAATCCTCCACAATGACTTGCTCCTAGGAGACATTTTAACTATTGGGATCCTTCTATGTGCATAGAAATTGTTTCCTGTAATTAACCTTCATTTTATACATGATGGTCAACATTCAGCAGTTAAAATTATTGTTAGCAAATAGATTGACTCTGAAAAGTGTCAAGAGCTTTTAGAGGCAGACATGAGTGTAGAGTACACAGCAGAGGAGAAAGGAAACTTGACTTTTTGACCCAAGGATCTCCTATTACAATTGCACAATTATTAACATTTTATGTCTTTTAAGGATTTGTTTCTCAACAAGTCATCAAAAAGCTCATGTTTTAAAACATTATATACATGTAAGAAATAGAAATCAGAGCAATTCTGTACAATCATATTAGGTGAAAGTTTTCTTCCACTTTTGAAAATATGTTTAAATTGTTTTACATCTTCATATCCTGAAAAGAGGATCCCCACAGGCTAAGTTTCTGATATAAAAACTTTACTCATAATTTGCACATCTGATGACATTCCAAAAAAGCACATTTAAGAAACAAACAAGTTGCAGAAGATTTGAGAGCTATTCAATGAGCAACAAAATAATGATCAGCAAATGATAATGCAAATGTCCTGACCTGGTCAGCCTCCCAGTCCTCTCTCTCCCACTCCTTGTGTCTTCGATATTATCTACTTCTTGTAATTCTTAAAAAAAAATAGAAAGAAAATTACTCAGCATGAAATCAAAGTAATTTCAGAATACTCCGGTGAAAAAAACTAAAAATAATAAAGTTAAAACACATTTCACATATAAAACTTATGAAGGAATGTCATGGAATTTCATTGTAATAATCTTTTAAAAGTTAAGATTCATAGGTATTCAATAATATCAGACTCATATGATATTAGGCCTTTGTCAGTTAGCAATCAGTGAATAAATCAGTGAACAACTAAAAAATAAAATTATATTAATGAGATTTCACAATGTACAGACAGCTGAAATACAAAACGGTGAAGCAGTGATTGTGGAGTCACATCAATTAAATCACCTAAAATATTTATATTAAAAATTCAGTCATGCACACACATGCATGCACACAAACACACACCCATATATATGTAGCCTATTGGATATATATGTTGCAATCCTGGGCTTAGTTTTATTAAGATAGACAATTATATAGTTCCTAGATATTTCTATAATCCATCACAATTAATCTAAAATGTAATTGTAATGCAACATTATTATAGCTAAGGTATTTTTGAAGAAACATCCAATGGGCACTAAAGTTTATGAAACTCCTATCCACTAGCATTTAGCAAAGTACAGTGTTATATTGGACTAGGATACTAAGAAACCACACTGTCCAAGGATACTTAGTATAAGAAGTAATAGCTTAGAAATTCATTTTATAACTTCTGGGTTAAAAGCACTAATAATAAAAAGAGCAAAATAAAAGCAGAAACACACAACTTGTACTCAGACATTTTATCAGAGGCATATTCCACTGTCATGAAAATAAAATTTAATCAATGGTCCCAGGACAAAAAGGCAATTATCTGAAAATTATCTAACCACCTGAAGGGTCTTTTTCTCAAATTGTAAGCTTGTCATGAATCAGAATATCAAAAATATTTTTAAAATGTATGACTACTTTATCATAATGTTATTATTTGTGAATATGCAATAATTATAAGGGAAAAGTCATAAATGATTCTTTACTTTTTAAGTAAACCATGTTGAATTACTAAATTAAATGATTTCAAGATGTTATAGCATTTATTAATGATATTTCAGATCATATAAGAGGTTTACAAAAACTTAGTAAACTTAAATCATACAAAAAGTTTTTATCCTAAAATGAGCCTATGCTATCAACTAGGTTATATGATTTATATTTTTAAAATAATACTTAAAAATAATTATTTTAGGTTAATAGAATGCTACTCATAAGAATCTGGTCTAGCAAACTAGAAGTGTCATGAAACAGATGAAGTTTAAAACTTTTTTAATAATTTATTTTATAACATTTTTCATTTAAAAAGACTCAATTTTGTGTGATTTCTAAACTCTTTTAAAGTATATAAACTGTTAAAAACTACACATCACAGCCAACTGTGGTTTATTCTCGGGATTCTTCTTATCTAGACACAAAATAATGCACCAATTTACCAGTAAAAGAAAGGATACAATCATATGATCATCTAAAAAGTCTGAAAGACATTGAACAAAATTTAATATCTTTCTTGATTAAAAGCACGCAACCAAGTAGCAAGAAAAGATTTCTTCTTCAATGTATTAAAAAAGCACCTATGAAAATCCAAGCAATACTTAATTTCAGTGACTTCTTTTCCCCTACGACTGGGAACAAGGCAAGATCCCGCTTACATAGTATTGAGGGTTTTAGTCAGGTTTGTTAGGAAAGATGAAGAAATAAAAGGCACCTAGACTGGAAATTACTTCTGTTGGTAAAAACTCCATTGCTGTTTACAAAATTTTAACAAATTCAGTAAAATATTACATAAAATAATGACAAGGTTCAATAATGTTGAGGGTATTTGATTGGTATACAAACAGCAATAACACTTCTATACACTAACAATGATTCTAAAAAGTGAAATCGAGAAAATAATTCCACCAACACTACCATAATTTTAAGTAAAATTTTAAGTATAATTTTAATAATGAGGTAGAAGATCTGTATATTATAAACTAAAATGTAAGTGTAAAAATATCTAAGAAATGAAAAGATATCCCATATTCATGGATCCAAAACTTTATTCTAAAAAAATGATAATTTTTTTCCAGTTCATGCAGATTCAACACAATTCCTTTATCAAAGTCCTAGCTGGCTTTTTTGTAGAAACTGACAAGCTGATTCTAAAACATTTATGCAAAGGCAAGTGATTTAGGTACACCAATCCTGAAAAAGAAGAAAAAGCTTGGAAGACACATTCTTCCCCATGTTAAAATTTACATCAATGCTACAATAATCAAAAGAGTGTGGTACTAGCACAACGATATATGCACACAGCTCCAATGGCACAGAAATGAAAGTACAGAAATAAATATATTCCCTGTCAGTTGACTTTTACCAAAGATGTCAAGACAAATCAATGGGATAAAGAATAATTGTAAGCATGACATTTATAAAAATCTCATCTTTGTCTCTAGTTTCTGGCACAGAATTTCAAAAATCTTTAAAATCACCTGAGTGATAGTTATGTCTTTGTTACATTGATAAGTAACTCAGTTCTGTGGGACCCCTAATAGCTTCGGCCAAAGGGACACGCTTAAGGGAAAATATCAAACAAACATGCTATCAGAAAGCTGAATTTCTAGTCACATCCCACCTAAGATTTTATTAATTATGCTAATAAAATAATTATGGATTAAAAAGCAAAAGATTCTGCCTGGCAAGCGTGAGGTCATGAGTTCAATCCCCAGGTACTACAAAAAAAAAAAAAAAAAGCAGAAGATTAATAAACTTTGTTCCAAAAAAGTTCTGAGTACATGCAAGTAAAAGTGTACCCTCATAGGGAAAAATATTTTTACTGTTAGTATTGTTGTTTAAGTTAATAAATAAAAATTTCCTCCATCAAGAATTTAATTCTGGCTATTCCAAGTATAGTATGTATATGTGACTACAGGAACGTTTCTTTTTTCTCACCTGTTAAATGGGATTACAAAAATTCATGTCATACAGAATGTTTAATAGAATATATGAGTTGAGGTACAACAAGTAGAAGACTGCACATTGTAGGTGCTCTAGCAATGAGAGATCATTTTACTACTCTTAATTTTTCATACTTGAGGAACACAGATAGGCATTTTAATGAACTTCTAGTTACCTTTCAATGGGAAAGGTGAAATGCCCCAAGGAAGGATATTTTCATATATGTATTAGGAGACCTGGGGCTTTTCCTCTTATAACACTGCAGCCAGAAAAATGAGGTTTTCTGCTTGGTCAGCAGTAGATCAGCAGCCATCAAGGTAGGCAAAGAATGAAGAATAAAATTCTCCCAAAGGAAAAGTACTGAAATTCAGGTTTTTAATTTACCTGAATCAAGAAAATGTTAAAGGAAAGAAATGTTTTATATAAATTTGTAACTCTGCAATAAAAAGTCCAATGCTGAGCCTGGAGGGCTTCTCTCTTACTTTCCACCTCTAACTGACCACTGAGAAGTGCGTATCCCATCTCTTAACTGTCCCCTCCTTGACACAGCTCTTGCCCCTACTTCATGCTTTTGTTCTTTTCAGCTTGACTACTATGATACCTCTCTTAGCTAGTCTCCCATTGCAAGCCTGAACCCTAAAACTGAGACAACTTGAGAACATTCTGTCTGTCTTCTCTGCCTGTTCTTCTTCATGACTCAACTCAAAAATTCTGCCTGCTTGGTGAAATCTCATTTAAGGGATATTAAGGAACTTCTCCCCATTTCACAGAATGTACAAATGGTTGCTCAGCAAAAAGATGGAGGCTTTCAATTGCAGACCACATGAAATTACCATGTGTTTTTACTATATTATCTCATAGGAGAAAAGAGGGTGAGTCTCACATATGTGGCTGGTGGAAGTTGAAAATAGTGCAAATCTTGGAAAATATATTTCATCATACATGTTACCACAGTAATTTTATACATGTTCATATAAACATGTAGTTTCATTTTTGAGACTATATCCAGAGGAAATAATTCAAAAACCAAGAAGAGTCTCTGCACCAATGTGTTCATCTCAAAGTATTGACAGTATAAAAAAGGGAATGAGTCTAAATGGCTGACAAGAGGTATTGGTGAAATAAAAAATAAGTCACCTCCTTATTAATATGACCTTGGATGCATTTTAAAAAGAGGCATAACACTTGGCAGAGCAGAGATTCAAATACATATTCTTACCACTACAGGGTCCAAAAGTTCTTATTAACCAATTTTGCTCCAAACATTAAAGTTCTAAGTTATTAATTTTGGTAAAATTCAGAGACTCTATACCTTACATAACCAACCTGCACACTTACAGACACAGAGACAATACACAAGTGATCTAAAAAAATAAATGTCCAAAAGTTACATTAGTTTTAGAATTATAGAAATTTCTTCTTTTGCTAATCTACATTTTATGTTTCTCTAATAAATGACATGATTTTCATAGTGACAAAAGTCTGTTAAACAGAGTAATAAAATTGCACACAAATTTTATACTGCTATCTATACTGCCCCCAAAAAATCAAGTTTCACAAAGGTTTTGAGTTAGTACCGAGAGCCCTCTAGAGAGGCCTCTAGCACACTAACCTCTACAGAGATATACCTGCCAAAGCCACTACCTGGATAGTGCAGACAAAAGTCTGCACAAAAGAGATGGGATTGTAGCTCAGAGGCACATGTGCTTGCCTGGTAAGTGCAAGGTTCTGAGTTCGATTACCCAAATAACAAAACAAAAAATGTCTGCACAAAAAACCATCTAATGACTTCTGTGTTAGACACTTTATCCACTACCTTTTTACCTCACAACAAACCTATGATGTATACATTATTAATGTCAGAAAAAAATGAAGATGCTAACTTGCACATAGTCACCCATTTTCACACAGTTAACAGGTGGTAGACATGGAATTTAAACCCAGAAGTGCTCCATTTAAAAATCCATTACATTTTCAACAGATCCTAAAGAGCTCTTCAAAATATGCCCATGTTTCATTTCTCCCATTTTGTATTCCAGTGTTTGCAAATGTATTAAGTGAAATAACTTTCACTAATATGAAAATTTCTGGTCAGGTAATAGAAAACAAGTAAGAAAACTGGAGGATGCCATTTACCCAATAAATCATTACACCTTCATTTTCTTTAATTTTCTATATAGCACTTATCTCTAAAACAAAATGCTTTTATGTCTTTGCCTATTTTGCCCATTGCTTAAACTCCAGCACTTAAAACAAAGTCTGAATTAAAGTATGAGTATAATAAATACTTAGACAATTGAATAAATGTATTTGTGAGGACATGTACAAATTCTTCTCTTAGTTGAGATAATTGGGAGCATCTCTAAACAAATCCACTAAATTTTCAGCTTTAAAATCTCTAGTTCTTTACTGCAAAGCCACCTTAGGTTGTTAGAAATTTAAATTCATTCATTACAAAAGCTACTTACTAAGCACCTACTATAGCTTAGATACCTTTCTACATAATGTGATCATAGAATGAACAAAACAGACAGAAATCTCCCAAACCAGCAGTGAAGAAAGACAAGAATACAATATAAAACATCAAATAGCATTAAGTGCTTCAGAGATACAATAGCTTGTAGATAGGAATCTGAGAGGAGAAGTTGTGATTTTAAGTGAGGTGATAGAGGAGGGAAATGTATCAGAAAGACATCAAGAAGTGAGGTGTGTAAGCTGGAGAGAGAACTTTCCAGGCAGAAGAAACAGCACAATGGAAGACTATTTTCAGAATGATTTCCACAGTGAGTAACATGAGAGTAACAGGAAATGAGATATGGTCAGTCAGGGACATGGCCTCATATTGTGTCTTACCTCATAGGTCATTGCTGACTTTTATTCTTAGGAAAATGAGAATTCATTTTAAGGATTTGTACAAAATCAGGAAGCTACAAAACAGGTTATTTATAGGTTGAATATTTCTTAATAGGGTTGCTTTTGGCATTTTGGGTCAACAATGTTCCTTTGTCCCAACCATTCCAGACAATCATTTACATTATCTTGTGCCATATTAGCAGCGATAAATTGAGAATATTGTACATGTTTTTGTGTAAAGAAGATTTGCTACTGGATTGAATAGGGATATGAATGACTCAAAGGTGTTTGGAATGAGCAAACAGAAGAATGGAATTGCCATTTACTGAAATTGTGAAGACCAAAAGTGAGTGAGGCAGAGGTGATAAAGAAAGCAGGTATTCAGCCAATGCTTGTAAAAGAGCACCAAGCAAAGTCTAAGATATAGCTCAGTGGTAGTCTAGATTTAGGATGCTTCAAAACCTGGGCTTAATACCCAGTACCCAAAACAATACACCTTATCACGTAAATGCAGGCATATTTTATTCAAGAACTTTGTGAAATAAGATACTGTACACAAGTTCTCAACTGAAGAATTTTTAGGAAAGAACCATGTTATCAGAAACAAACATCAGATGAATGAATAATTATTCGTAAGAAATAATAATCTAATAGCCTTCTAAGATATTAGACTATTTTAAGGAAAAAAAACTATGTAACCCAAATGAAAGAAAAAAATTGGTGTGTGGCAGGCAGGCTTTCATACTGTTAAAAACATCACACCCATTGTGCTTGGAGTAGACATCCCACAGAGGGATCAGGCTCAGCCTTGGGAAAACAGTGGGGGATACAACTGTCCTGGACCACATACCCACTAAGCACCATAACTTTTAACACTGTGTCAACACACACAACTGTTTTCTACATCTGTGGTTAGTCTAAAGATTCAGACAAATAGCCTTATCCAGATATTATTTTAGACATCCTTCATCGGTAGCACAGATCATTCTTCGATGGCTAAATAAATTATTGGAATCAAGACAATCAATTATACAAACATACAATTCACAGTTGCTAAGGAGTATGTGTCCAATTGCTTCACTGCTAGAATTTTTTCCTAAGTTCTAACATTCTGCCTGCTCTTGTATATAGTAAAGCCTCGATTTGAAGAGCAAAACTCATCGTATGAGCATAAAGTCTCCTCCAAAATGTATCGAATAACCAAACTCATACAGTCAGAAAATCTTCATGTGAACATTTTATCTCAGTATCTCTTATGGATATTTCCCTGAGTAGAGATAGGTGAAATATTTGTATTTCAAAAGAAACCCTAGCACATGCACACACATAAATACATGCATGCACTTGCTTCTTTTAGAAAATGGCCAAGGTGAACTGACTTCTTATCAGAGAACTTCTTTATGTAACATTAGTAGCAGAAAACCAGAGGCAATTCCTCAGTCTTGAATTCCAAAACACTGGTTGGCTAGAAAAGTTAGAAGGTTTACGAAAAAGAGACTGGCTGAACTGCAGTGGAGAAGAAGGAGATAAAGAAGCAGCAGTGGTAGACAGATGCCCCACCAGTTTCCCATTGTTGTTGCACTGGAAGCACATAGTGTGTCATAATGAATTATCATTAATTTGAGCCAGCACTTCTGTTACACTGAGCCCAGCAACCCAGGATGACAAATAGTGCCTGCAAGATCATCTAATGAGGGGACCAGGCTGCTTCTGTCCTGCCGCTTCACTCAGTGGACACGGCTTTTAATGTCGCTCTGCACAAGTAAAGCAATTTTGATTACTTAGAGCTAAGTCTCCATTTAGAATGTTTCAGAAGCTGAAACAGTTTTTTTTTCTCTTAAAATATAATTTATCTGGAGAGTATTTGAATGGTAATAAGCTATTTTAAAACCAATCACATTATTCCTTATTTCACTTAAGTAATATTGAAATATATTTTTAAAAGTTCAAATAATAGAATTTACTCTAGCAAATGAAATGTAAATAAGATAGCAAATGATTAAGGATATTCTGCATGTGTGTGTGTGTGTGTGTGTGTGTGTGTGTGTATGCAGGCACTGTGTGTGTTTCTCTGTGCCAAAATTACAGTTGGTGAATTTCATTTCATCAGCCAACATTATCAGGAGGGTTGCATATTTATTCTATATATCCAGATTTAAAAAAAGAATTGCAGATCTTTCCTACTTTGGCTGGGAGCAGTTATATTTCATAGCTTTTGAATATAAAGAACTGATGTTTCCACTTCGTTTTTCCCAATTATGTCACTAGATGAAGAAAAATAGCAATAAGTATAGTGGGACCTCTCTACCATTATGATCATTAATTTATTTCATAATTAAACCTTACCCCCAAAGAGGCTATTCTTGCTTAATAAATTCATTTCAGTCCCATCAGAAATAAACAGAGCGCTCACTATGTGCTCACCACTGTCATATTTTAGCCACCCTGTAGCTTTCTATCTACTTAGTGTGTTTAATTCTCTAGCTTCTTTTCCCTGTGTGAAATTTTGCCTATTTAAATAGAAGGTCATTGGATAAAAGGAATTTGTCAAGTATTAGCACAGTAGGTGCCAATAAATTTTGGTTACATTCAACACAAATTCTACACAAAGAACATGAACTTCACTGTAAATATACCTACTCCATTCTTCTTTTTGTTTCCTCAGGTGAAAGGCAAAGTTAGGTTCAGAAGCTGACAACAGGAGTCCATACTTGTGTCTTATTCACCAAAAAAAAATCACCTTCCTCTCAGTAATTTTTTAAAAGCTCATTATCTGAAGGAGGCCCAATGCAAGGCCCGATTTTTCAATGGCACATACAATCACATATTTATTTTATATAAGATTTAAAGAACCTGACATATCACAGATATCCAGAGAAGAAAATAAGAAAAATATCTGAAATGTTTTTTAATACTTCTGAGCCACTGGAAAACCCATCAGTTGAATAAATTTAAATTGTTCAGGTTTTTGTTTTCCTTTCTGTAGTCATATTTTATTCTCTTAAAACAATTTTAATTAAAACTGAAAATAGTTAATTCCAAAGGCATGTTTCACTCTTAGAGAGCTGGTTACATAGCAGTAGAAAATGGTACATTATTGACATTGCTGGTGTAGTAAATAAAAATTAAACAGAAAAAAAATATGGCTCATTAGAAATCAAGTAACATTCCTTACAATGTGTTATGTTTTTAATAACTACAATGACTTACAGACACATAATTTTATAGATTCTGTATTGCCTTCTCCCAAAAACAGAAGATAAGAAACCGTACCATTGACTCAAATTATGATTGCAGAAGTAGAGAAAACGATTAACAGTTCCATTTATTCTCCTCTCTTGCCAACTTAGGAGGAAAGGATTAATGTTAGCTACAGGAATTGAAGAAATATAAAATTCAAGGAGTAAATCTTGTGGGCTGTTAGCAGTAATATACACATTCGATAGGTATGTATATATTACTATTCGATGTATACAGTGATAGCATTCATCATAGGAAATCTGTACCTGTACATGGTAAATATTAGTTCCTCTTTTAATCTTTTAATGCTTTCTCTACTAAACTTGTGTGTGTTCCTTAGTATTGGCCTGAGGTACCATCAACAATGATTATAACTTGGTTTTTGCATTCACATTATTATCTAATGTCATAGATGTGCTCTTGATTCTTGCAAATTAAATTTTATTTTCTGAATATATATATATATATACATTTGCATAGTTCAAAAATCAAAACTATATATAAAGATAACTCTGAACTGACTTCTACTCATTCTCTATATATGAATGCATATATGCATATATACATATGTATATGTGAATATACATGTATATATACATGTACTGTATATGTTTATTTATAGCCACACATTAGACACAATTATTTTCATTAATTCTAGTTTATACTTTCTGCATTTCTATTTGTAAAAATAACCAAACACATATATTTCTTGTTATCTGCCCTTCTTTCTTATGCACACAATAGCATTCTGCATATACTCCTTGAACATTTTTTTTCCACTTTACAAATCGTCTTGGAAATGGCTCCATATTAGGATATAGAGATCTACTTTGTTACTTTTTCTTACTACATGATACACCATTACATAGACATACTTCAATTTACTCAATAGGTTTATTGTAAATGGAGATTTAGGCTGTTTACAATGGAAAACAATGTTAAAATTAATAACCTGTATGAGCACTTTTCCTTTTTTTGTGGTACAGGGGGTTAAAACTAGGGTCCCCTATGTGTTAGTCAAGACTTCTACCACTGAGTTGCATCCCTAACCCTGTATCAATGTTTCTATACCTTCTCATATGATTCTTTAAAAACCACTGGTGGATTCAAGGTTGCCTTAGTCTGCTTTAGCTAGTCTTATCTGATCTCTCATCAGCAAGACTGAGAAACCTGAACTATTTGATGCTTCCCCTGGACTTTACATTTATTCCTATCTTGAACAGGGATTTATGTGTATGAATTTTGAAATAATCATAATTGAAGTGAAGAAAAGAAAATGCATGTTAGGACTTTTCTAAATTTTTCTTCATTTTACAAGACACAGCTGAAATACTGAATTAATCTAACTGCACAGGAAATTTTAAACAATTAAGTTCCCAAAAGTATCCTATGTAAAAATTCCTTTGTAACAAAGAACAACCTTTAAATTTCCTCAAAAACATAACTCATATGAGGGGCTTGAAAATAGTGACTGAATGAAAGAATCTTCTGGATGCAGCAGAAAATCTGACACCAAAAACTTAAGGAAACTTTCCAACCCAAATAAGTCAAAGTTTAAGTTCTGAAGGCCATCAGCTATACACAGCAATAGGCTTAGAAGTTGAGATAGTTTGTAGATAATTCCAACACTATCTTTCTTGCAGTTTTTATGGAAAGGCCAAAAAGCATTAATACCAGTTTGTGCCACTGTATGAGTACTAACCCATTCTTTTCTGTAGTTTTCACCTATATTAGTCTGCTTTGTTGGTGTTATTATTGAGATAATCAGCTTACAAAGAGGAAAAGTTTATTTTGTGTCATGGTTTTGGAGGTATCGGTCCATGACCAGTTGCCTCTATTACTTCTGGGTCTGGGGTAAGCTAGCACATCATGGTGACAACTCATGACAAATATATTTATCACATGGGTAGGGCATGAAAGAGAAAAGCAAGTGAAAGAGCAAGACAGCATCCCCTCCAAAGGCATGCTTTCAATGACCTAAATGTTACCCATAGGCCCAACCTCTTAAAATTTCTACCACTTCCAATACTACTTCATGAGAACCAGACCTTTAACACACCAAGCTTGAGGTATACTCCAGATGCAAATTACAGCATAACCCATAGAGAAATGACTCATGCCTTTGGACCAAAACCAGAGGTGCAACGCTGCCCCAGGAAATCGCCAACACCAGGAGAGTAGACTAACAAATGCCAGTGAGACACAAGAATCTTACCTAAAGAGACCAGAGATTCCTAAAGGGAAAGAAGGAGGGGCAAAAAAAATCACTTGTGTAATTGCCAAAAATAATAGAAGTCTGAAAAGCCCCTTGGGGAGCCCACAAGGGAGGTAAAATTTACTCTTACTATGACCATTATTGATTTTTCTCTTTACTCTTGGAGTAGACTGAAACAGAGATAATGCTTAGGGGAAAACCTAGAGATCCTAATGAAGAATATGAAATACTTAATATTTAATGCTTCCACACTAAGGACTGATTGATTTTTAATACCAGGTTTAAAAATATAGTTATGTCAATTACAATACAAATATATGACTCACCTATATTCCTTTGAGAGGGAAAAATCCTGATGCACTGATGGCTTCCTAAGCAGCCACATCATTGCTATTATAAGCATTTGGCTATATCATCATTTAATTATCACATGCAGGGCCTTAATGGAAGCACCTCATTGAAGGTGGGAAAGACCTTTGTTAAGGACAAATGATTCAGCACAGAATCTTCTGATGAGTACTGTCATTTCAAATCCTTTTTACAAGTGGGTAGAGTGTAAATGATAAGTAAAATGCAAGCACATATTATGTTTATTAATAAGATACAAGTGCCATTAATTTTTTTCTATAATCACAATCATCAATTTGCTCCTAAAACCGCCCTGTCACAAAACATGCATAAATACAAAAGGCACTGCATGCTGAAAAGGCATCCCAGAGAGAGATGTGGATGGTGTGAAGGGTGGATGTAGGGAACCCAGCAGTACAGATGCCTTCACTGACAAAGAGAAAGGCATATGGCTTCCTTCCTCCCTGGTGTGCCTGGTCTCAGAGAGAGCTCTAGATTTCCCTGTGATAAGCTTCTGCTTCGAGCTCCACTGAGAAGATATTTTGTATGCCACAGAAAACCAAGATGTTTGCATTCCCACCAATCCAGGGATAAGGCATTTTCCTCATGCAGACACAAAACATACAGTATATGAATGTTTAATGGAGGCTAAAACTGGGAGAGGAACAGAAAACAAGAACAGAGCAGGTTAAAAAAATATCTGGTTTCTCTCTATCAAAATACTAATTAAAATTCATGTTCATGGGGATGATTATACATATGTTTTTGAACTAAAAGTCTAACCTGGCACTATTTTTTGGCCTTATTTTTGTGACAACATTTTTGTCCATATGGCATGAAGTGAATCATTTTACATCTTTTTTTAAGCTCTATGTGTTTTTCTTGTTGTCTATTCCCTCTTCTCCCACCACACACACACTGGCAGCCGCTACCAAGTTACCAAATGCCAACTCAACCCTGCAAGCTGGCTGCATGGAGCTAGATAGTTCTGGCATTTTCCTTCCTTTGCAGAAATATTCCGTGTGTGTGTGTGTGTGTGTGTGTGTGTGTGTGTGTGTGTGTCTGTCTGTCTGTCTGTCTGTCTGTCTCCCTGCTCTGTCAGTTTCTCCCCTCTGTTTTACACTCCTTACCCACATATAGACCACTGAAGCACACTGAAGATTTCTCCCTTGTGCTCAAGCAAGTCCACTTCTCAGGCTTCTGCCCAGCTCCAGTGTGTGTACCACAGTTGCAGCCTATTGTGAATGGCCTCACCAGCTTCTCTGGTGCCTCTCACCCTAGCCTCTCTCCTCTCTTCTCTTCCCATGCTGATAATTAGTGGTTCACTTAAGAACTACTATAAATTAATGGTTAATCAAGCCTGTGTAATTAGTATAGTCACAGCAAAGTATGAAAAGCATGATTGCCCAGTGGTTGTCTCTTCCTCACCCACTTTTGTTATAATAATCCATGTTTCTGCTTTTGCAGATAGGACAATGCTCTTTTCTGCAGTGCAGCCACACTGCCTGATGGTTTAGGTCTTGGTTGGCACACATTTTGTACACATGCACCCTCCACCAGCATCAGGCACTGCTGAGTTTGTGTGGCAGGGCAGCAACTCCACCTAACAAATGTAACTTTAACAACAGTAAAACAACCTAATAGCTTAACATGCCAGGGGGCTAATGTGGCGGGCCATTTACTGCTGCACTAAATAGCCCCGGTTTGATTCTCATTGCCAAGTGTCGAACTGAGAATTGCGAGGCAGGAGTAGCTCCTAATTCATTAGATAAAGGGGGTCATTGCTCATAGGGCTGTGGAAACTAGAGAAGGATAAGAAGTAGAACCAGGCATTACCCTCTCAAATGCCATCAAAATATCAGTACCTGTGATCCGGGAAAGCAGTCACTCAAGGTACAGACTCTGTTCTTGGCACTCACATGCTAACTTCTAAATCTGAGTAAGTTTCTTTGATTCTGCCATGTTCAGATGGAAAGAAGCTAGAGGCAGTAAGAATCTTAATACCGAGACCTGTTATTTAGTATTTGTAAATCACTTTGACACCCTCGGAACAAAAGCAACATCACAAGAACAGAGTATGATTTAACCCTGGCTCTAAAACGAGCCACTACTGAGATGTCCCTGCCAGCTATTCTGCCTCATGAGCCCTAAAAAGTTGCTGTGGACAGTTGTGACCTGGCTAATAGGCTAGGCAGGAAAGAGACTGCTAACAATAAAAGGGAGAACAGAATTCTTGTTAACATCACTACATTTCATAATATTGTCTGTCTTTCTTTTGCCTCTTTATTTCAATTCCTGACAGTTATAAACAGTCCTGAATTGTCATTATAAGGTTATGTGGACAAAACAGTTCGCCTTGCTGGATTTTTAATAAGAAAAAAAAAATCAAAAATGTCAAATGAAATCCCTAAAATGGGACATCTTTATTTCCTGAACATTAGCCCTAAAACAACTGATTTCTCTAATTCCTGCCATCACTCAGATTGGCCTTGAATTACCTCCCAATAGGCCTCCCATGTGCTTCTAGATGAGAGTGTGTAATGGGGGATCTGTTAATTAACTAGAAGCAAAGTTGCGCGGTGGGGATCAAACACTGGATGCGTCCTAAAACTCCCACAGAGAAGATGAAATGCAGCGCAAACTTTAAAGACTTCCCGTCATTAGCTGAGACCTTGCTGCTCCTGGCCCAGACCCCTCCTGTTTCAGAGAACAATGAGGACAATGATGGCAGAAATGAAATAGTGCAGCCAGGAACAAAGAAACTGGCTATTTACCGGTAGAAAAAGAAAGAAGAGGGGGAGGGTGGGAGAAAGATAGAACTTTCTTTTTCTACAGTTCCTGTCTACTTTTAATTAATTTATGACTGCCAGGGAATTGCACAGAGAGCACACGCAAGTGCATTATATCCTGACCACAGGGTTCACATATGGAATATCTACTGTTTACTCACAGGAAAAGACAGAGAGGGACACTCTGGAAAGAGAGAAAAGGATAGAAGAAGTGAAAAAAGACAGATTTGAGACTGAAGTTTTACTCTGAGCATCAAGGTTCAAAATGGAAAGATGATCAAAACAAAAGAAAACAAAGCAAACCTACCCCAAGAGGAACACAGTCGCTTAGATCAGTTCTTGATCACCACAAAAGACAGGAACTGTGCCACAGCACAAAGCTCAAATCTTGCACTTTTCAGAGGCCTCCTGGTAACTTCCATATAAATATACATGGTATATCGATAGCAAAAGCACATAGTTGTGATAATTGATTCCTTGTTCTTCCCTGTTATGTTGGAAAAATTCTACTGGAAATTCAGGGAGCTGCTAACCACAAAATGTTGACCTAACGTTCATTTTGTATTCTCTGGTTTTGCGGAATTTAAATCAGGAACTCTTCTATATATCTAAAGTGCAAGTCTTTAGCAGAATTCAGGGAACAAATTCATGAACCAATAAGGAAGCTTTGTCTTTCATGACTTCCTGTTGGAAGTTCTTATTCTGAGATGAACCAGTAAAGGGAATCATTATTTACAGGGGCTTACAGTCCTGCCCTTGTTCTCCAAATTACAGTTGAAAATGATCAACTTGGAACTATTCTGGTTTTCTTAACTTTTGATTGGCACATGATAATTGTACACATTTATATGTACAAGTTGATGTCTCAATGTATGTACAAACATAATAATCAAAATACAGTGTTTAATATATGTGTGTGTGTGTGTGTATATATATATATATATACACATAATTTCTTTGTCATATGAACATTCAAAATCTTCTGTTGCAGCTATTTTGAAATTTCCAATGTATTGCTGTCATCTATAGAGCAAATCCATACAACACAGCAAAAATTACTCTTCCTATCTACCTGTAACAATGTACCTGGTGACCAATCTTCTCTCACCCTGTCAGCCCACTATCCATCCCAACCTTTAATAACCACCATAATATTTTGTTTAAAGCTCATTGACAAACCCATTTGTCTATTTTCAAATCACATATTTAAAACAACCAGTGTAAACTTTACAAAACGAATAAAACAAATCCCACAGTATTAAATTTTGGCATTGTTTTTCTTACTTCTTTCCTACCTAATATAAAAGGTTCAGATTTTAATAAACTAAGTCACAAAGTCACCTCTAAGGAAAAAAATCTTAACGTTATAGTTCAATCAACTGAAGGAGTTCAATAAATAGGAGCTAAATCAAAATAATGAAGAACAGTAAGACAGGGCCACAATTATGGCTATAAAGACAAGTGGCAAATTTCTTGACATAAAGAAAAGTCTAATACCTAATATTGTTTGATTAGGATTCAAATAATCAAAAATTATTAAAAGAAAAAACAGAACTTTATTCTTAACACAGAGAAGAATCCTGATTATTAGCAATACAACTGATAGAGAAGTACTCCAAGAAAGTCAAATATTGCCCAAAATTGCCAATTTCTGATTCTAAGAATGACTTCATAAGAGTGAAACCTTGTAATTTAATAATGCTATTGGCTAAATGTTTTTTGCTAGGCTAAAATATATAAAACCCAATTTGAATTATACCCGTATTAGCTTCGAGAAGTAGCTAGTATATCAGTCTTGCTGTTCTGTGTGGCCTATATAATATAAACATTTTAAGCAGAATGTTCATATTCTTATAAATTGAGAGAATTCTTACACTGTAGGATCCCTTTTTGTGACTTTTCTTTTTAAATCTTCGGAGATCTTTCAATGCTATACCTGCCAACTACATGATAGCAATATAATGTTTTGGGCTCATCTTATCCTAGTCTTTAGCACTTCTGCCTGTCTCCTGCAGTCAGTTAAGTTTTCCACACCTGACATTTCAGAGAAAGCTTTGGGGAAAGCAGTAAAATATTCAAAAGTTTTTTTCTCAGAGCATGAATTCACAGCTGTTCCTCTTATGCATAACCTCATCATAAAAGACAAAAAGGTGAAAACCAGTAGAAAAATACAAAATAATACTCACATGAAAGAAACAAGTAAAACGAATAATGCTTAAAATCAATACAGAAATTATGATAAAGATAAAAATTCCTTTCCAGCACATACTAAGCAATTCAATAGTGAATAGTAATAAAAATACATAACACTAAGAAAATGTAATCAACAGCAAAAATGAAAAAAATATTTAAAAGCCAGGCAAAGTAATGAAAATAAAACAAATATAAAGGAAAATCAATAGACAAAAATATGAAAAACTAAAATTACATCTAGAAAACATAGGAACAAATTACAGGACTGTGGAAGTCAAGTAATAATTATAAAAACATGGTACATAGAAAAAGTTAATTTATCTTGGCAATTCAGGGACCAGAGCTTAACATTTCTTTGCATAAGCAAACTTTAAATTTTTAATTCAGGAAGCCTCAGACAAGCAGCCAATCTCCCACAAAACTGTTGCTCCAAACCTGGGTCTTCTCGAAGGAAACACTGACTGGTAAATTTTGAGAGTTCTCTGAATTTGGGTCATTCGAAATAAGACTGGAATAGACGGAACTGTCAGTTCTGCTATTTGTTTCCATTTGGATATGGTGAGGTCAGCACTAGAGGGTCTATATGCATTTTTGGCAATAAATAACCAGATAGGTTTTTAAATAGGTCCCTGGAAAAAGCAAGTTGGAGACCATATGCATTCTTTTCCAATATGCTCAAGATGAACAAATCAAAGATCCAAATTTATTTTACGACATTTATTAACAAAAACATATTCAAAAGAATTAAAGAGAAATACATCTTGCTCTATAAATTATTAAGATCACTCTTCAGGAAAATTTTCTTTGTTTCATGGAGTCTTCATTCATATCTAATTTTGGCTGTCTAAATCTAAACACGGAAGTGAAGACCAACATTCTCATACTTCCTGTTGTGTTAAGGCTTGTCTATAATGTATGATCAGGAAACTGTAAATAATTTAGTATCAGTTTAAAAGATCAAGCTAGGGCCAGGGATATAGCTCAGCAGCAAAGTGCCTGCCTGGCAAGTGTGAGAGTGGTGAGTTTGATTCTTAGTGCCAAAAAAAACAGTCATGCCAGAGATCATGTAATATTTTACTGTATAATAAGGTAAATCTTTAGTAAAATAATAGGCAATATTTTCTAATATAACAGGAATATGAAGGATTCCTTATACCTAAATTTCTGAAACAACTGACATTTACCACCTAAGCAACCATGTTTAAAAGAATTCCAATGACTATAGTATAGAACTCTCAAAAACATATCACTTATTAACCTGTCATTTTAAAGAGAAACGACTAAAGATGATATTCTTTTTGATGGCTTATAGTTATATAAGGCATATCACAATTATACTTTAAAAGATTAGCAAGGTTTATACAGTTTTTAATGCTACACCAGTGGTTCTTACCTGCTTCTAATGGACTTTCAGCAAAGCTGAAGGAAACTTTGTTTTATTACAGTTGTGATGGGAATGAGTAAACAGTGTTACTAGCATCTACTGAAGTCAGGATTACCATGAATGATTCTAAAAGGCACAGGGCCACTCCTTCCTTCACTCACAATGCCTCAGCCACACAAATTCTCCAAAAATTACCCAGCCCAAAATGTCAACAGTGCCGCGGATAACCAACGCTGCACTACATGAAATGGGCTCAATCTATTACGGTTGCACTACTTGCATCTCATTTTTATGGGCTGTTTGCTTATATTTTCTTTTAATCTTATCCACTGTATGATCTTACTGCATATAGACTATGGGATGGCTCTTTATGTTCCTGACTTGCTTCATTATTCTTCTGTGGGTTTGGAAAACAATTTTTCAAATCATATAGGCTATGAAAGATGGCTTTAAAGCTATCTTATGAGTAAATCTTGGCAGCTCAAAGGCATAGATTAAATAATTTTATGTTTTCTAAATTTATTTTTGGTTCATATTTATTCCCATAACTTGAGAATGCCAGATTTCAAATACACATGAAAAATAAATTTCTGGTTTATTGAAAACTAAAGAACCAACAAATAAATGAGAAACACATAAAACAAAACAACAGCAGCAACTCCACATTTATCTGAACTCTACTAATACAAGATGAATAGTATCTTGGAAAAGGCTGAGCTTAAATATGCTTTCTACCCTGGGTAAGAAAATTATTGTAGCTAAATGGACCTGGAAGAAGAAGGGCAGACATTTATCTTTTTACAAGAGTACCCTTAAATATGTGTTATTCTTTTATGTATTTCATTGTAACTTAAGATTTAGGATAGTTCTTTACTATGTTAATGATACACAATTTTCATTTATATCTAAGTTCTCATATTTAGTCCAATTTGAGCATTTTATATAATCAAAAGTTAACACAATTGAATATATGCAAGATTTTAATTTAGTCAAAAATTGGGAAATTATAACTAATAAGAGCTTTGTGTGATCTGGTCTGCAAGTAATAAAGCAGCAGTCCTTAATGAGATGAAGGGATTTATGCCCACCTTCTCATATCTCTTAGTATGTAAGTTTAATGCTGAGAGGTGTTGGCTGGTGATCCACTACAATTCATTAACCAACGAGTCAGCAAATTAATTTCATTAACTTTGTGGTATAAAGAGTTATCAACTGTGAATTAGAGAAACTGTAAAGATGAAACAAGACTTTCCATGGGATTTTCAAAAAAAAATTCTAGATAGCTTTAGTCTACCACAGAAGAAATTCGGCCTGGAAGCACAGAAAGTTCAATTTCTGATTCACTGTAACTACCATAATATTGGTGAGTCTTTGCTTGATTTACATTTGCAGATAATTTTGTTATAGATTCTTTATTTTCTAATAGAAAAATATGAAAAGCAGTAAAGGAAACCAAGGGAGGAATATAAGCAAGAAGGAACATTTGAATAAGTTTACAAAGCAGTTACTTGGTAAAATAGAGACATTTACCAGACACCAAACCTTGTTTGGAAGTTTTTAGCCTTTCACCATAGAAATTTTACTCTGTATTTTTAAATTATTCGAGGATAGTGTCATGAAGGCATTAAAGCAGGTGAAAGTAATAAACACATTGGGAGTTCAGTGAAAGGTCAAACACAGCCCCATCTCAAAAAAAAAAAAAAAAAAAGGTTCAGTATCTACAACTCAAAAAAAAAAAAAGCATATCTGAAGTGTTTAATGATTTCTCTAAGTCAGGACTTCACCTGGAAAAAGAATCAAGGAGCAAATATCTACTGAAAAATGAGAAGCTGCCAATAAATTATTTATTCCCGGTAGAAATTTATTTAATATCTGCAGAATACAATTCCTAATGCCTTGTGTATTTTCTGACTTTAGCATTTTGGTGGGTCTGAATTAATTTTTTTAATTCCAGGTATCACTGGCAGCCAGGCTGAACAACTTTAAAGGTAGAATTCCAGAGAAGTCTCTAAACCCTTGCTGAATACCTTGGGTTCTTTCTGCTCACCAACGTTTTATAGATCACTATGGTAGCATATCCTACAATTTTTGTTTTGGTTTGTTTTATTTGTGGTTCAGGAGACTGAATCCAAGGATTCACTGAAGTTAGACCAGTACTCTATCACTGAGCTTACTGAACCACACCATTTTACTGCTACAATATTTTTTAAATTGGCTAGAGTACTGTGATGTAGAATGAAATAAACCTTCACTGATTAATTGGGTTTTATTTGGCCAATACCAAGGTTGTCAGTAAAGCAAGTTTAGCTCATATATGTGGATTCTTGGATAGTAATAATAAACATTCCAAAACTGGGAAGTTAAAAGTTTGCTTTGTAATTTCCTTCAAAGTAACTTAAATTTTATGTAATATTAACTTCAAGCCTAGAACTCTTTCTTAGATTTCTGTTCACACACAACCTAACAAGAAAAAAAAAAATATATATATATATATATATATATAAATTACAAAGTATTGAAATTGCCATTATATTTTTCAAAACAAATCAAGCACATTCATCTTGACATTGACAGCATATTATCTTATGCAGTTACTTATCCTTATGTAAATATATCGTTTATAGAGCTAGCCTCCAAAAGTCATTGTTAGATTACTTTTGCCTGACATTTTAAATAAATTTTCCACAGCATGAAGTACAAATGATGATCTTCTACTAACTTATACACAATAACTAAGTTTAAGGGAAAAGGTGTGTGATAAGTGAACTTACATGTTGAAAACTAAGGAATGAAGTTTGCCTCTTCTTTTGTACTTTTCTTTCCCACCTTCCCCCTTCTCTCCCATTCTTACTCCTACTTCAGTTGGCACAGTGTACACTCATGCACATGTACATTTGTACCACTGAGGACAATGACTGTTTCTGAGAATGCAAGTGAGATTTATAAGGTTAGGGAAAGAATGGAATAGCAAGCCTGTCCTCTGAGCACTTTCATCCCCTCACAGCCCACAGAGACCTGCTGGGGCACAGTAAGCGAGATGCATGACACTAGTCCTTGTGGGGATGACCTCAGTGAAGAAGAGCATTCTCCTACAAGTAGCAAGAATAAGAGGCAAATGGAAACTGTCTTATTTTCTTATTTACAGACTCCTTTCAGGATAAGAAAGAGGGAATTAAGTATAATAAATAGCCATGACACCAATACATACATTTCTGGGAAAATGCAATGTTACTGGAAGAATAGATTATGGATGAGAGCCCTTTTAGAGTAAAGTAGTATCTTTCCTTCCCATGATGATAGTTGAAAGGCAAATGAGGCAGCTAGCAGAAGAGGAAGAGGAAGCAAAGAAGGAAGAGGAAGGCAAAAATAAATAAATAACTCACTCACTATACATTTGCAGGGAGTGACGCACTATGCTAGGCGCTTCCCTAGGCATTCTTATCTTCACTAGCTGACAAGTGATGCCACTGCTTGAACTCTGATTCTCACCTTTTTTATCTCTTCTCCGATACAAAATGTTTTAAGTCATTCAAATCCTGATCCTCACTTTACACACACCAGACTCCTAATTGCCATTTAGTGTGTGGCGTGGTACAGTGTGCTCTGAAGTAGAGTTTCTGCCCATCTCTTGACATTCCAAGTCAGAAAAGAAATGCTTAATCACATATATACTGCCTCTCCCCAAGCTGTATTAGTTCCCAATTGTTCCCTGGTGAGTAGGCCAGGAGAGCAAACAAAGGTTTGACAAATGAATGGATTTGCTTTTGTTATTTATAAGCATGTGTTGATACATTAACTACAATGCAAATACCCAATTTGGGTCAGGGTGACTGAAAAAGGTAAGAACCTTCAGAATCCCAACATGATCTTTATTCAATATTACATTACAGTTACTGCTCAGAATAGATTGTGAGTGGTATAAATATGGGAAGTAAATTACTACACTCTATTAAAAGGAAAAATCCTACAAATTATTGCAGTAATTGATAAAATTATTTTATAAAAGCTTATAGTATGGATGCTTTAACAGTATATCATGGCAACAAAACAAAGAAGACATAGCTATCAAACTAATCTCTAAATTTTCTTAGCAATGATAAGAAATGAAGCAGAAACTGAGACCACAAAAATACCAAATTTTATAATAGAAGATTTAAGGTTTCACATTATTGCCCCGAACTGTGTATTCCTTTTTTTTTTTTTTCCAAGCTTAATTTTGGCCTGGTATACCTCATTTTTATAGGACTTTTGAAACTAGATATCACTAGCATGGGGAAAGACCATTAAAGGGAGAGGTGTCTCCTATAAGCACAACATGTGACTGAGTAATATTGTCTGGATTAGCAGCTTTACAGCCTAAGCCCTGAAGCTACAATTATCTGGTTGCATTAAACTGAAATCACCTGAAAAACTTTACACTGAAAAAGCCCTTGGAAATGTCTAATCTGCCAGTTTATACTTAGAAGAAAAAGTGGAATTCAGTTGTTAAAAATAAGAGAATAAAGTTTTCACTAAGAAAAGTCTCACAACTAGATATGGTCCAAAATCATGTCTACCATTTATTTTTATGCCATTTATTCACTTTCAGTTAAAAAAGAGATTTAACCTGATCATTCCCATTCAAACCAATGTCCCAAGTATATATGCTTGATGAGGTTAGTGGAGACATAAGGAATAAAACTGCACTGCCACAGAGGGAATACACAGCTACAGAGATGAGGCATTATGGTAATTTTAGCAAAATGTATGTATCTTTTTATATACAAGAAGTTATGGCACTATATAAAGAAATCCTTAAATGTGACATACCCTGAAGTCCTATTTACTGCTTGGCTATTTCTTTTAAAAAATAAAAACTACATGTAGTGCTTGTGTTAATATTAAACTATCTCCAAAATTTATTTTCATTTCAAATGTTTTCCTTTACACTTTGTAAGATACAATAAAATTATATACTCTGATTTAAAATTCTGATTTTTAGGAAGAGATTATGGCTATTTAATGGCAAATCAAAGGAGCTGATCTTAGACCCAAAACCTGGATATAACTATCCTTTCTTTTCCAACAATTCACTTGCCACTATTGGTTTCCTACTGAGAATTCACTGTGTCAGGCTGCAGTATATTCTATGAAAACACATTAAGAACAACTGTTTTTCTGAACAAAGGTTCAATGTATGGCAATTTGACTGTGCCATATCTTGAAGTTAATGTCCAGATTTCCACATAACAAAATAAAATTTTTAAATGTTTTCAAGCATACAAGTTCTTTATTTTTACACATTACTGTTTCATTAGCTAAAATCTGGATGGGGCAATAAATTACTAACCCCTTTAAAAATCAGTATAAAAATATCACTTTTAATCTCAAACTAATGTCTAACTACATATAGCAAGGTTGGCAAGATTGGCTGCTGAATATTACTCTAGAACACTTATCCTCAGTGCAAGTAGAAGAAATTCATTGCAAAATGATCCAATTCCACCAAGTGGCTGTTACTATTGAACAATATCTATGGCGAATATATCACTTTTTTCATATATCATTCTATTTCCATTAAAATTAATATACGACATAGGTTTTCAACTGGAGATTCTTATTATACAGTATTTTCGAGATGACATGATTTTACAACAATGTATGCACTGGAAATAGGTTAGTAAATCACTTTTCTAGGACAACAGTTTCACTTAAATGTAATGGTTTATGTGTGGTGCTTCCAAATAAATAGAAAGATTGATTAAATGTACTCTGAACATGCTCCCTCAGTTTTTACAAATCTATAAAAATAGAGAATGCCTGGGCACGCCTCCACATTATTGGAAAAAAATTGAAGCTTCACAGGCAAGATTTTCATTACTGTATTTATAACTAAATCATATTCTTGCTATTAAAAATAAAATGTGATACTAGTATACATCAATAAATCCAAAATCCCAAGATACTTATCTACTAGTTAAAATGAATCTAGATTTGAATATAAATTAAAGTAGTTTTGGTATAGATAATTAGTTTTAAATACACGAAGGGCTTTGTGTGATTTGATTACAAAAGCCTTATTGTTTCTATTTTATGAGTTAAAATTTCTTTCAATGAAAATTAAAAATGGAGAACTTGTTTAAAACAAGAACAAAATTTGGGACACTTAAAAAATTTCTCACTCTTCCTGGCCAGGACTATAGCAGAAGTGCTCCTGAACTGAAAACTAACGCTGATATCCAGACAACACCTATAATGAAACTCAATGAAAGACAAAAGTCATTCTCTGATTATACTCTTTACAGCACAATGTATGCTCTGAAGATCAAAGTCTCATTTCTAATTTGCAACATTCAGATAACCAAAGGTATCTCTGGAAAAGACAAGGAAAGATTCATTTTCTTTTCAGTCTCAATACAATATTCAAGCTCATTAGGCTGCCTTTCAAAAACTGTACACTTAAAATCCACACCATGTAGCTCTGGCAACTAGCAAAGTTGCCATTTGTAGGATATCGATATTCTGGATTTCCTTTCAGTTTACATTTCAAAAATACAGTAATAGATGATTCATGAAAACTAATCAGCCACAAAATTTGTGACTGTAATTCAAACCACTGGGGAATAAAATGTTTTCTTACTGTAAATAGTTTAAATTCTTTAAAGAATTCAGCTACAAGGAAATAAAAATAAAATTAAGGCAACCAGAATGATTTTTGTAACCATTTATCACCTTTATGAATCAAAATGATTTATAGTTATGAAGAATGCAACTTATTCTTTGGGCCCAGGTAGCTGGCCAGCAAAAGTCAGTTTGCTTATTTTGTGAAGTTATGTGAGCAACTGCAAACATTTTTACAGAAAAATAAATGTCATAAAGATGGGAGGAGTATTAATAAAAGTTGAAAACCTTAAACTGAACTAATTGATTTGGAGCTATATACTGGTTAGAAGCTATTTTCTGATATAGGAATAGAGAAAAATGTTTAACCTGGTTATGGCTATAAATATTGCATCTCTTCTAAATTAAATCAATTTTCTTGATGAAACTAATTTCTTGCCTGAAAGGTATTAAAATAATTTCATTATAAAGAAAATTTTGCTACAGTTCTGCTCATTCTCCACTGGAGCAAATCTTTCAATGTATGTGTCATGACATGCAAACCACTTTTACAAAGTAAGAGAACATTTTGAGAATGCTTGAAGAAATTCAGCAATATAGACAATCCGTTTTCAACTGTCTACGCCAACCTGATCTTATTTCCACTGAGTTTGGTTCTTCTTCTTAAATCATCATTGTCTTCTTCCAAACATATTAATATTCTAGAATTAAAGTAATATAAATTAAATCTGCAATGCAATACACTTTTCAACTATCTTACTGATGTAATTTTAAAAGAAGATCATTCTTAGCACCAATAACTGAGGGAAAAGATACTCATATATGGCTAATGAAATCATAAACTTGCAAACTTTCTAGAGGCAATTGTCAAAGTGTGAAAGTTTTATGTGTGTATGATTTTTAGTACAGTAATGCCACATCTGGTAATTTGCCCTATATAAAAGCTCCCTTAAGTGTTTACATGTACAAATATTTATTTGATGTATTTTGCAAATCAAATGCTGGGTTATAAGTATAATATACCTCAATAGGAAATTAAAAAGTTCAACAACATTTTATGGGGAGAATAGAAATATAGATAGATATGATGCAAAATATATATGATAAACCAACTGTAAAAGTTGCTGTCTCTTGGTTATGAGATTATTGAGGCTTTTGCTTTCTCTTTTGTACTTTCATTACTTAGAATATTTTTAAAATAACTTTTTATAACCAGGAAAAAACACTAAAATTTGAATTGTCATTGTGCACTCCTGCACACTTGAACTTTAACTACTATCTTCTTTTCATAAAAGACGTACTATTTATATAAATATGACTTACCACAGATATGCTAAAAAGGTATATTTCTCTTTCTAGTTAATATTCCAACGCTTCCTTCATTTCATAGTTTATAATATCTTCTGTGTAAAATGCATTTTTTGAATATTCTGAATATATAAAAATATTTTGTTTGAGGGTAATAACCATATTTTCTATCTTATACTTGTTTTAACTGTAAACAAATCATTAAAACCAGAAATACATAAAACAAGCTTTTTAGTAACTCAGAGAAAAAAAGAATTACCACTGAAGCTGTTACTCCATATATGAATTATATTTTCAACATGTCCTTAATTTTTCATTTCCTGTGAAGGGTATTTTGTTTCATGCAACCAATCCACAGAAATATCACTTTTTATGTTTTGTTTGGATGTAATTAAATACAGCCATATTACAAACCCTAAACTTCCCTCAAGCGCTATTACAAGGTGATTTAACTATTTACTTACCAAAAGAGAAACACAATTTTTCAGTCATTTAAATTACATGACTCTTACATAACTTCATCTGTAATTACTTCTATAATAGAACACACTGAAAAAATTTTATATAATCCCATATAGAAAGGTTCCAGCAAGGACTAAATAAAGTTTCCCCACCTAACTACCTGCTTCTACCTGACTACAAATATTTTTAAATTTCATATCAAGTTACGATGGCAATTCTTTCCAGTCATGATCTATATATCTCTTATATAATGGTGCTACAATTAATTTGAGCTAAACTAATTTATCAATTTGCTTACTGACCAAAGTAACCACCTATTATGTTTGTAAGATTTAAAATCTGAATGCATGCAAGTTGGTAGTAAGTTGGTAGTTTTACACCAAGTCATGGGTTTCCATATTTGGAAGAAGAAAGCGAAGTAGGGGATAAACAAGCCTGACTACTTTGCTTGTTGTATGAACTTTTCTAACTTTTACCCATGTGATTTTCCATTTACTTTAGAATGGATCCAGTTGAAAGACCTTAAGCAAATGCCAGGAATGATCTGTAACACCTAACACTCTTGTCCAATTAAAATTTGTTCAGGGTTTTTATCAGCATAGAAATGTGAAAAGAAGACTATAGACATGTACATGATATGTGTGTCTTATATGCCTCATGTTTAGAATTAGTTTATATGAAAACTGGCTATGTTTTAACAAGATTTTAAGCCAGCAAGCAATAGTGACAAATTTTAGCTTATAACCTAAAACATTTGAGCAATAACAAATGTAGAATACAGGGCAGTTAAGGAAATGATCCACATATGACAATCAAGTTTAATTTAAAAAAAAAAGGAGCTATACAAAAAGGAAAAAAGATATCAGAAAATGGAAAGATAATTCTTGTTCTTGGGTAAAAGGAACCAACATAGAGAAAATGGCTATACTTCCAAAAGTTTTATACAGATTTAATGCAATTCCAATCAAATACCAATAATATATCTCAGAGAATTGAAGAAAACAATCTTAAAATTTATTTGGAACCAGAAGAGACCTAAAATAGCAAAAGCAATTCTGATCAACAAAGGCAAAGTAGGTGGTAGCATCACAATCCTTGACTTGAAATTACACTATAAAATTATAGTAATAAAAAACAGCATGGTACTGGAAAAAAAAAAAACAGAACCAAGGATCTGTGGAAGAAATTAGAAGATGCAGAAACCACTCCAAACAGACTCATCTACCTTATATTTGACAAAAGGCTGAACACCTTCATTGGAAGAGAGATAACCTTTTTTATAAATGGTGCTAGAAAACCTGGCTTCCCATTACCAAAATCTGAAGATATACCTATATCTCTCACCATGCACTAAACTAAAATCAAAATAGATAAAAGATATCAATATTAAAACAGAAACAATAAATCTGTTGGAAGATAGAATAGGCAGAAGTCTTTTAAGATACTGGTGTAGACAAAGACTTTATGAACAGAACCCTGGCTGCATGGAAAAAACCACAATGAATCAGTAACTGGGATAACATATTGTTAAGAAGCTTTTGGGCTGGGGATTTAGCTCAGCAGCACAAGCGCCTGCCTGCCTGGCAAGCATGAGTTCATGAGTTCAATTCACAGTACCAAAAAAAAAAAAAAAAAAAAAAGCTTTGGAACAGCAAAAGAAAACATCAATAGAGTGACGAGACAAACACAGAGTGGGAAAAATTTTTGCCAGCTGTTTTGCAAAGCACTAATATCAAGAATACATAAAAAGCTCAACAACTTCAGAGTTCCCCAAAATTTAAAGACTCAATTTAAAAATAGATATCTGAAATGAATAGACACTTCTCACACTAAGTAGAAACAACAAATAAATAGGTGAAAAGATGTTCAACATCACTGGTCATTGGAGAGATGCAAATTAAAACAATGATAAGAGTCCATCTCACTCCAGAAAGAATGGCCATTATCACGGAATCAACCAATAACAGAAGCTGGTAGGGCTGTAGGGAAAACAGAACTTTTTTCTACTGTTGGTGGACTGTTGCAACCACTGTGGAAATCAGTATGAAGATTCCTCAAAAAACTAAAACTAGAAGTTCCATGTGACCCAGCTATTCTTCTTCTTGGTATCTTCTTGAAAGGATTAAAAGTATCACACCTCTGTGATATGTTAACACCCATGAGTAATGTAGCACAGTTTGCAATAGCAAAATCTTGGAAGCAGCCCAAATGCCCATCAAGTGATGAATGTGTAAAGAAGACGTGGGGTTTTTTTATATTCAACAGAAAACTACTCACCCATAAAGAAGGATAAACTTGACTCATTTCTAGGTAAATGAATGCACCTTGAGACCATACTCTTCAGTGAAGTAAATCGGACATACATGTGTAAAGAACACATGGTTTCTCTGGTATGAGAAACTTAAAGTGTAAATAAGAAACAAGATGTATATAGATATTGTGAAATAGGACAAAAATGTTTAATTGGGAAGGAGAAGCAGGAAGGGAAGGATAGGGAAAGAAAGGAAAGGAAAAGAGAGAATAGAAGAAAAAAATGGAAACAAACTTTTTATAAATAAGGAGGGGAAATGGGATTGAAGGGAGAGTTGGGGAATAGGAAAAAAACAAGAATCAAAATATATGATGTATAGTTACAAGTTCCCTATCACGAACATGATCATTATGTATATCTAAAATATAACAATGAAGTTAATTTTAAAAAATAAAAAAGGGGGAATAAAAGCTCTTAGTGATAGAAAGGGGAAAATATCCATTTTAAACATTTGTGACTTAACTTGTAAAAATTCTACTCACCCAAAACAGTAACTGGCTTCAAAGTAGAACTGTATATTTAGCAGATGTTTCTTTTTAATGGCACCTATGCTAAACACTAATGCTACTTGATAAGATCAACTGCCATTTCAGATTCAGATAAAAAGTTCAGTGTTTGACCATAAAATCTATGACTTTTCCATCACTTTCATTTTGTTTTGTTTTGTTCTGTTTTGATACTGGGTTTCATTCTATACTTTAGGTTGGCCTTGAACTCACTCCTTAGCCTAGGATGGCCTGAACTTCAGGGGCTGTTCCTGCCTCAGCTTGCTGGGTGCTTCAAATACAAGCGTGTGTCACCACGCCCGGCTAAAATCTAGGACATTCAACCTTACATCACTGGGACAAACCACGTAATATTGTTTGCTTTAGTCTTCTTCAACCTTATATTTTGATAACATTTTCTCATAAAACGTCTTCTTAGTTGTCATATCACATTGACTATTTAAAATGTGTTTAATTTTTGCCTTTTATATTTCCTATTGATTATCTTAAATTATTTATAGACACGAAAAATGTTTTTCAAAAAAGTGATGGAAGAAAAATATTTTATTGTGGCTTTATCAGTCAAACCTAATGTTTCACACTGAAAATATACACTTGAAGAGATGAAAATAATTCCACACCAATGATTACCAATCTAGCATCACGTCACCTGAAGTGCAACTGTAAGAGACTGAGCCAGGAAAACATTCTCATGTTATCAACTTTGTTTGTTTTTTTTTTTCTTTTTAATTCTAAAATGTTGGCTCTTTTGCCTTTGTTCCTCTATATTACAAACACTGGCATGTTGGCAGCTAGTCAAGTAATGATTTCAATGTTTAAAGCTTAAATATTCTTGGAAGAGAAGCAGTGTACAGGTGCAAAGTAAAAGAAAATTTTAAAATGTTTCCCACAAATTTGAGAACAAAATCAAATTCTCATTGAGCCACGTGTACACAATGATAAAGTAGTTTAACACCACTGTCACTGTGAGGAAACAGGTTTGCCTGGGATTGATTCATCTCATTTATTCTTGTATATACAACATATTCCCAAAAAAGTTTTGAGGAGGCTATAGTGACACAATATAGAAAGACCATAGGTAAACACCAAAGGGAGAGAAGTATGAAACAACCACATACAAAATAACCTTAAGAGAACAAAAATATAAAATTTCTACTAATTACTTTCAAAGGAGAAACATGATGACATCAGAAGACTCCATTTTTAAAATAAAATTCAAACTGTTTCTCAGGAGAAGAAAAGGGTACCAGCTCTCAATAAGAAGAAGGATTTGTTTTTGGAGATGTCACAGATGAAATGTTCACAGATACAAAAAGTACTGAGTCAGGATAGGGGCACTAAATGAGAAAAAAAGACTCCTTTCTGTTCTCTTGTAGCTCATACTCTAGCAAGAAAGATGAACATTAATCAACTAATCACACACAAAGAATTAGGAACATAGGAGGGTAGATAATATCTTGACTGCTTCCCTGAAGAAGTTAGGCTCAAAATCTATCTGGTGACACAGTTCACTCAGGAAAAAGGTGGGACTAGTGAGGAAGGGAGAAGAAGGCGTGCTAACATGAAGAAACATGCAGGAATTCAGCCTGCAGAGGCCGAAGCAGAGAGCCCTGCGAGGTAATCCTGAGGAAGTTTCACAGGCAGAGGGAGTGTAAGCGCAGCCTTGGGGGCACAAAAAGTCTTTACCCTGAAGCAGTAAGGAGCTCTTGATAACTAGCTTTTTGAAAACCAGTGACATTTTCTATCAAATCATTTCTCACACTGCGTCTTAACTTTAGGGTCTGAGAAGTCTTTCTGGAGCTCAGCCTTCAAGGTGAAGTTTTACTGAACTTGTCAGAAAGCAAATAGTTTAGAAGTAATTGCATTGAACCTCCCTCTTTAGGGGAGAAGAAAAAATGATAATAGAACTTTCCGAAGCACACTGTGGGGGAGTGGAGCGGGAGAAGTTCATAAAGGAAAACCTGATTTTAGCTTGTGGTGATTTTGCTATTAGAGAGAAAATTCTAAGCATGGCTCCAGGGACCATCATGCCCAGAGAACTAGTATTTCTGAGATGAACAGACCACAACCTTCAGAAATCTGAGCATAATGTTGGGATGAACTGCTACTGTATTTGAAGGCAAAAACGGGAAGTTCTCTTTTTTTTTAAGGCTTTGTAGATCCGCATTCTTTCTCTCCTGCATGGTGGTCTTTTTACTACGTAGTTTCTTTGTTGCTCTATTGTGCCCTGTATAGAACCTTTTTGCTGGCTTCCCTAGCATTACTTGTTTATGTCTTAAAGAATATTTTTGTTCTAGGTGAATGTGTGAGAATAAAAAAGGAAACGATGGACAAGACAAGATCTTTTTGTTCAAATGATTGAAGGAATATAAGAAAGGCTAAACTGTCACCTAATGGTGACCATTAGTAGAACTAATGGTTGAAAATCTTCCATAGAAAAGATGCCAAAAGATGGCTTGCACAGTTGTACCAGTCCATAATGCTTATGCCATTGTCCAGCCTCTGGACTGATAATATTTATCCCAAAGCAATCATTTCACATTTGCCCATCACATTACCTGGGACACTGAATGCTTTGCAAACACTTTAGTTTTAAACAAAATATCTTACCTATACTGAGGATAAGACGGTGAATGAAAGGAAATCTTTCAAAGGATGATTACCCTGCTAACCAAATTCCTTCCCAACCAATGTTTTCCTAGGCAATCATTGGTTCTTGCCCTTAATTTGTAAGATTGATAAAACTTGCCCCATTCAATTGAGAGAAAGTATTAACAATCAGGACTTATCATTTTAGAGGACAATGAGGATGACGTAGAAATATGAATGTGTAAGTTACTGATAACACAAGCCTCTGTTCCAAAAATCATTACCTGTTTTAGACTTTTCAGGGGCAGGCTGTGGTGCTGTGTCTTTTTTTCTAATCCTACATCTAATCAGACAGCAGCCTGTAACTTTCATCATCATTACATATGGCCTATTGACAGTTGACAACAACTTTACTTATCATTACATATGGCCATTTACAGTTGACAGCTGTCACCCAGGCAAGTTCACATACGTTGCCTCATAATCACATGGCGCCGCAAAGAGCAAGGTGAGATCTGAGGCCAACATGGCATTGATCAGCCAGTTAAGAACCCCTCTGCAGCTGGAGGCCACCTCACTGAAACAGGACAGATCTCACACGTTTAACCTAAGCATGTTGCCATTTTTAAAAGTACCAACTCTGTACAATGAAATAGTTCTTTTTTTTCCATTCAGTGCAGTTAGAGCACTTTTTATTCTGCTACTTGTTTCTGACACTAGTTCTTTTTTTCCCTTTTATATTCAGACTGATTTCCCTCAGAAAGAAGGGCAATGAGATCACAAAATTAAGAACAGAAAATCCTGCTCCTCAAGACTAAGAAACAAGCGTATTTCCACTTTGTGCTTGATCAAGCACTGCAGTTAGGTTTGGTGAATGAGAGTTCAGAAGAGTTAGTAAATAGCAGTCAAATCATCAAGAGACAAAACCACAAAAATCTATCTAAACTGCCTATTCCCCAAATCACTTCTGGTTTGAAGTACGACAGAAGATAGTTGTTGCTACTATGATGAACTGTTAAGTTTGTGATGCTTAAGTTTTGTTCTATTTCAATTTTTTTTAAAGGGGGATATAAATCATGAGGAGCAAATGTGCCTCTATATAATCTATTCAACTACCATATCTCCCATTTACATTTTTCACCTAGCACATAAATACAGTGCAGTATTTATGCCTACCTATTTCAAGCAGGTCTTACAGAAGGGATTTTAGCCAGGACACAAATCACTTGCAGCTAGTGAATTCTAACCTTTATTACCCCAGCGAGAGACAGACTTTTGAGACACAGCCTAAACATGTCAAAAGGTTGGTTTTCCATTAATACCAGCAGGAGTAGAAAATGACACTGCAGTTGTCCTTGGAACAGAGAAGCTGACAGGTTTGCTGAAAGGTTCAGCCATTGTAGGATTTTGTTAAAAATCTAAAGGCAGCAGCTTTTCTCTTTGAAGTTCTAAAACATCTTGGAAATCAAAAAGCTCAATAAAGAATAACATGGACAATAGGTTTTTCAAAACTCTATTTTTATTTCACTTTTAAAATATTATGCCTACTAATTTAGAGTGTCAATGTATTCAAAGCTACAAAGAAGGTTCATTAAGAATTATCATTGATGACACCCAAATATACCTCCAATTCAAAGGACATATGTCAAGGTCTCACAAGTCTAATTTAAACGCCCTACTTTTCCCTCAGGCATTCCCCAACAATTCTAATTGAAAGGCACTTAACAGATACAGACCCACTGGCTCTCAAACTGAAGGTCTTTTCCATACAGAATCTGAAAAATGAGATTTCCGGTCACTTGTGCTTTAATTCTGGAAGTCTGTTCTAGTTAAGATCAACATATAAATATTATAGTAAAAACCAAAATCCCAGGACTAAATTTCCTGAAACTGGCAGCTCTATTATTCTTTATTAGAATTCTCAAGAGAGAAATGCACAGATTTTAGCAGCAACAGGCTAAATGAAACAGCTCAGACGGACACAAGAACTTAATCTTACCAACACTTATATAATTAAACAAGCTTTACTTCTAACAAGTGGCAGGTCTTCATTATTATTCTTCTAAACCTGGAATTTAAGAATTTAACTTGGTTCACTGTCATCTAAAGTACGCTCAAACTCAGTATATGCAGTGAAAATACAGGTTGCAGTTAAGATGTAGAATGCTGAAGTCCTATTCTGTTACAGCTCAGAGAACAAGACCCCAAAGCACGGAACTTTGGCAAGCTGATTACTGTAAAATGAGAGAGCCAGGGTATAGTTCAGTGGCACAGTGCCTGGCTGGCAAACGCGAGGTCATGAGTTTGATTTCAGGTTAAAAAAAAAAAATCTATAAAATAAGGGAACCTGGAGGCCTCAGAAGCAAGGGCGCACTGACGGCCTCTAGCCGTCCTGCCTCAGAAGCAAGGGCGCACTGACAGCCTCTAGCCGTCCTGTCTCTAGTTTCTCTTTCCCACTATAATAAGCAAGTCCCTGAAACTAGAATTCCTTTCCCCAAGGTGAGCTGCAGGGTCTAGAACTCCTCTCCCCTAAGGGAAGTTATAAAGAAAGGTTACTCTTCCAAGAGGAAATGATGCTACACAATCAGGTCAAGAAGTCCTAACCAGACAGGCCTCGCTGGGTGCCTATTCCCGTACCTTCCTATTTGGCCCACTCTGTGTCCAATCACATTTCTGCACAGTGGATACCTTCTCCTCCTCCAGACCTAAGCATAGAACAGACAGTTTTCACTGGGTCTTTGCGTCTTTATTTTGAAGATTCCTGTGTCTCATAAAATTTAGATTAAGTAAATCTCCTTTGCTTTTTTTCTTGTTAACCTGTCAACCATAACTATAATGACAAGTGAGAAAAGATACAACAGCTTTCTACACCTGTAATCCCCTCACTTGATGTTAAGATGTTTTTCTTGAGTGCCAAAAATTAAATATTTGCTACACTTAATAAAGACAACCATTTACTGCCTTGTCTCCTTTGGTCCGACAGTCTGCTGCACTCTTAATGTGAGTGAAAATTTCAGCTCTCTTTAAGGAGACATCTGTGCTTACTTCCAGAACTAGAACGATTGTTACTCAAAGTAAAATTAACAGCACACTCTATTTTATATCACTGTCCCATGTATTTCAACACCACAAACTTAGTTATTGAAAAAATTACTGCTTTAAAAAAAAACGTGCAGGGCTGGACATAGAGGTCAATGGAAAACAGTTGCCTGGTATACTGTAAGGTCCTACGTTCAACTGCCGGACTGCAAAACAAGAAAAATGCACCTTTTAAAAATGTGACAACTTTTTGGTTTTATCAGTGCATATTAATTATACCTTGATTGTAACCATATCCCTTTACCGTTTGTTTTTAAGTCTGCAAATCTCATTTTTTCTTTTAAAAACATTACTACATGACCAAATTTCAGCAGGGAAGAGGGGCATGGAAGAAAAAGCTGCTCCAATATATTCTCATAAAAACAAGAACAATCCCTAAAAAGTAGATTCACTTCTCTCACTCTAGAGAAGAAAAAAATACCTTTGACAAACATTCTTATTATATCAGCCCTGTGGAAAATTAAGATGATAATGAAACAAGTTAATTTTCTAAATGCCAGTCTTATATGAATAATAGCAAAGACCTCTGAAAATTTACCTCTAGTATCTAAGCCCAAACTAGTTGTGCTGTTACAATTTTCCACACTTGTCTTCCTTTTTACATAGAGAATGTGTTTGGTTTCACAAGTAATTGGTAGCCTTGAGCATATGTAACTTACAATCACTGAATGAAAAGATTCACTTTGGTGAATTAAAATGGAACAATTTCTCCAAAAAACTTAGGGGGATTAATAGGTAAGTGTTTCATCTAGTTTTGTATTTAATTTGATGTCATGAACCTCCAGGCATTTAAAAACATACTTCATTTATTCTCGTAAGTCTGAAGGATTTTGGCTTTTTGGAAGAGAAACAGTTAGGTGGGGAGGGAATTGCTGAATTCTGAATCTATGCTTAAAAAAAAAAAAAAAAAGGGTTGACCATAACCTGAGGCCCTGGCTCCTGCAGAGTGCCTGTTGTTATGAAAGCAAGGTGCTCCACACGATCTAATCATAGCACTAAACCTTGTTACAAGCCCTTTTACAGCTCCAATATCTGGGTTACATGGAAACACGCTGGAGAGCCTCCTTGTACTATGAAATAAATGTCATTCTGACTGGCATCCTCTCTTCCAGCAAGTAATTTCCCTCTGCTGATAAATCGATACAGCAAAAACAAATGAGAGCACACAATGGGCACAGTGAGGATTACATTTTTATTCATTTCAGAGCCCCTGCAGCCAAGTTTTTTAAGCACGATAGCAGAAAATGATGCGCTTGAGCTCAGAAACAAGAGAGATACATAGAGACACTGAGATAAGAAAAGAAAGAAAAAGAAAAAAGCAAAGAAGTAGGAACAAAAGAAAGCCAAGTGAGAGAGGAGGCAAGTATATTCTTACCAAACAGTTCAGACACAAACTTCTGTTTGGAAGATTAGTATTTGAATTCTTGTTTAGATTCTCACAGAAATAGTCAAAGAAATACATATGCATCTTTTTTTTTATTTTTTACTTCTCTAAAGCTGCAAATCATTCACAAAGGATCTGAGGTCTAACTTTTCTTTGATTGATTAATTATTGATAAAAACATAAGATTCACACATGAAAGTTTATCTAGAAAGCCAGGATTAGAAATGGTAAGAAAAGATACCATCAATCCTTATTCCTCTGGATGTACCCTCAAGTCATTTATGTTTTTTGTCATTATCTTTAAAACAATGATAGAAAGGGTAAAACTAGAGGAAAGCAGACGCTTAGTCACTAATCAGTAGAGGAGAGGGGGATTTCCATATCATGTAAGGTAGCAATTAATTTTGTAGGTACTGAAATAATTGGAGGGGTTATGTAGAAGAAATGTGGTACATATTTTACAGTGAAATTTTTAAGACACATTGCCTATTAAAAAATAGAAAAAAATTGATTCACAAAAGTATAAAGCCCCCAAGATTTCTGTAAAAGGATAATATTAGTATTTCTGTTATTTACTATGGCATTGGAAGTAAATTCTTTTGAAGTCAATGAGAGTAAAAATGAGAGAATTCTAATGATTTAATATAGAAACTCTATGAATGATTTAATATAGAAACTCTATGAATCTTAAGCTTCAAATTAATTTGGGAACACATTACTTAACTAGCTGTGCCTCAATTTTCTCATCTATAAAAATGGAGGTGGTGTGACAGTAATGACCTCACTGCTTTTCACAGAATTAAATGAGTTGGTATAAATAAAATGCTTAGAACAGTTCTGGACTCAGAATTGATATCTCATAAGTAATGTCCATCATCATAATTATCACCCATTGCTTCCAGAGCTTCACTTGCTTGTGGTCTACATTTTCTTTTTTGGCCTACAGGGTAACAAAGCACTCACAAAATAGATTCTCAGTGCCATTCCCCAAAACTGGAATACATGATCTGTTAGTCTCATGTGGACACAGTTTTTAAATATTCTTAGTTGTTTTGTGATATCCCAAAGAAAAATGGCAAGGTGGAAAACATATCACAATACCCAACACAGAGTTTTTAATTCTTTTCCTTGACAAGTAAAGCTCAGAAGATAGTTTGTAGATATTCACTATAAAAAGATAACAAATATCTCCTACCTTTCAAATGATAATTTTAATAATTATTTAATATACAGATAGTCCTTTCTTACAATTGATCAACTTTTGGTTTTCTGACTTTACAATGATACAAATGCAATAGGCAGTCAATAGAAACTATAATTCAAATTTTGAATTGTGATATGTTCTTGAGTGAGCAACATGAAGTGTGATATTAACTTGTTAACTTGGCCAGTAGGAGCGACATTATGTTCCTAGTTAGTTCTGTGATTACAAGGGGAAACAAAGAATGCTCCAGAGTGCTTTAAGAGAGATGACATTCAGCAGGTTAGGTATATGAAATGTCATTTTGACTTATAATAATATTTTCCATTTTGGTGGGTGCATGCGGGTGTAATCTCACATTAAATTAAGGCATCTACATCATATTCTTAACATTATTTATGATTTTTTTAATTTGGGTTTTGATACTTCATTTTGTTCTTCAAGTGCTTGGATCCATGTCTACTTATAATTCTACAGTCATTCCTATTTGTCTACTTGTCTTCCACTGGTCCACAGGCTTTATCCCATAAGAAATAACAGAGGAGATGATACTTGTTCATCATCTGTATCGCATACTTCAAAATAAATGAAAAGAAAAAAAATAGAAAATAAAAGACAAGGCAAAAGGAATGGTAAGGATTGATCTCTGTTACTCCTTCTCTCTTACATTAATGAAGCAGAAGGGATATAAGCCAAGCCAAAGACAGTACTTGCCTACATCAAGTCTATCATCCTCCCCATTGAACCTTCTCATGTATTTTCCCCAACTGCTACCCTTCATTAAACCTTACTACACAAAATATACTGTACATGTATGCGCATTTTTGCTGTCAGCGTAAAAAGATGAAGCTTTTTGGCCTCCTAAAAACCACTGTACATTGAAACTGCCCCATAAGTGACAGTATCACCTTTCAGAATGCATGCACTAAATATTCTCAGGAAAACAGTTTTCCACTTACTAGAAATACTGGGTACACACAACTTGAGAAAGTAAGCTAAACTGCAGCATGGAAGTTGTATGGCTCTGCCATGTTTTGTTTTTAGTGAAACTTTAAATACTTATCTGTGACTCTGTGGTTTTTTATCATTTATCTTTCTTCCCCAGTACTGAGGATTAAACCTAGGGCCTTTTCACTGAGCTACATCCTCAGCTCCCCTACCCCACCCCATTTCATATTAATTTTGAGACAGTGTCTCACTAAATTGCCTAGCCTGGGTTGTTACTAGCAATACTCCTGCTTTAGCCTTTCAAAGTAATGAAATTACAAGCATTCACCATCACAAATGCTTTAGGTCATTTCTCTTATCCCAAATCCAGAGCAGTACTTTCAGGGTATAAGAGACATACATGGTAGTTTGTGAAAGATTCCTGAAAAGTTACAAGGCAGTTTAAGAGCAAAAAGTAAGGGGATGGGGAGTGAAGTGGAATTGTTTCCAATTAAAGCAGCTAGGGAATCAGGTAGGTAGAATGTAATTATATACATTGGAGTTTGGCCAGCCTTTTCTACTCTTTCAGGAGGAAAAAGAAAAAAAAAAAAAAGAGTTCTGTGATCTTTATTGAACAATGAAGTAGGTATGAGTTTAACATCTCATTCAAAAAATGGAGTAAGATTTCTAAGTCCTTTCCCATACCATGTGTGGCATTCTTATTTAACAAATCTGAAGATTCTTGTAAGTCCCATACTTCAACCTAAAATTATTATCTCATGAGGCAATGTCTTTCGAAATGACAGTGTTGGAGAAGACAGTAAAATAGCTCTGGCAATCAGTGCAAGAAGAGTCACCTTTTATAACAAATAGAAGTCAAATCTCAAGGACTTTAAAATACAAGTTTTGTCAAGTCATACCAACCTTTATCTAAAATTAAACAGGTTGGTTTTGTTTTCTTGGTTATCTAAAGAAATACTACAAGTTAGTCTTGTTCAAAATGTACAAACTCTTCCTCAAGGACCGTGCCCAAGACAGGGCAATGAAAACTGAGACCCTCTGAAATTTGGGGAGCCCTAGACGTGTGCCCGTGGAATGTAACACTTTATAAACTCTGTATTCGGGCAGAGTGAAGATGTGAACTGAATAAATGCTTGAGAAATATCATAGATTCTATGAGATGCAAAGATTGAAGTGTTAGACACCTTTTAGCTCAACTTTCATTTAATTTATGGCTTTCCTTTTTGTAGTCTGAAGAGACTGAAAAATTCTTTTCTCTAATTTTTTCCCCTTTCATGACTTGACTAGGAAGATGAAATGGGGGTACTTTAATTACCATTCAGAGCCAAATGCTTGCCCTTTGATATGGAAATCCTTCTCTTACGACGGCCTTTTCCCAGTCCCTTCTCCTTCCAGTGCCCCAACAGGAATTTTAAGTAGCTTTGTCACCAGCCCATAGTGGAAGCTAACTGTAGCTCTTTCCTGTTAAGTTTTGTTTCAGGTTACATTATGTCTTCTTCACCAAATGGGCATAGCTGAGACTAAGGCGAAAAGAGAGGAAAGAGGAGAAGGAGGGAAATAGAAATGTGAGAGAGGAGGGGCTAGAGGGGGAGAGCTGACTCTGACTGTCCATCAGAGTTGCTGAATGATGGTTTCTACCCTGTCAGCATGAAGTGTGGCCCCTCCTGCCCGAAGCCTCTCACTTTAAATACACACACCGAGCACCAACTGATGAAAGCCGCCGCGTACAGTTAGTTACCCGTTATTGTCATCTGCCTGCTGCATGACTCCCGGCTTTGCTATAATTATTAATTGCACTTGTCAACTGTCATTAATTCCTCTTTAGCATCCCTGTCTTTGAGTAATTAGACAGAACAGCCTCACTGAGATCACTGTTTAGAGTCCCTTGAAAGAGCCCACTGGGCTTTCTGCTGAGAAACCATCAGGAATACAATAGAGTACTTCAGAGTTAACCTTTTGGAAGTGAATAGAAGGGAAAGGGCTTTCACAGGTTTGGTGGCCACTTGGTTTGTGGGTACATAAAGTCATGGCCAAATATCTTCTAAACGAAACCATATTTTACATGTTTCTTTCCTGCAGACAAGAGATAGATTTAAGTTGATTGAAAAGTCAGAAAAAGGCCTTAGGAAAAACAAAATTTCTTAATTAGTATCACTGAATTTTCAATCATTTTCCCATTTGAGCTTAAGCTTTGGAGGAGCCAAAACTTTCAAAAGTAATTTCCTATGTTAATTATATATTTACATATATGATATGTATTATGCATAAAATTTTTCCAGGTGACTTTTGATTTCTTTAAAGGATAGAAGTTTAAAATAACAGGATTAAAGTTCCACTTTTTATTTATCCCTTTTCCCAGCCTTTTACATAGGCATCCAGCAGATGCACTTTTAATTATACAACCGGTGGCTATGAACACATTATTTTATTTTATTTTTTGAAGCCTCTATATACAGGGAACTAAACCATATTTGGCATGTGGCTCATAGCCTCTTAATGTTGTCTAAATGAGCTAGTCTCACCTACTGAAAGGAAAAATGTGCTCTATGGTTCACTCTGAGTAGTAGCTATAAATGAAAATTACTATGTTATCATTTAAAATGGCATAATGCATACAAAAGCACTTTAAAAATGTAAAGTACCATAAGATGTTACAGTAATCCTTTATCACTGTTGGCTTATAAAACTAAATTTTATTGATGGTGTTAATCTTTTTTGTAACTTTAAATTCATTAGCATTTACAGGTGAGTCAAGGTCATGTTGAGAATGATGGCCACTTAGCCATTCTTCAAACAATAACATTGTTAACAGTATTTAAAAATGAACCGTTATTTGTTTAAACAACTCACATAGTAAAGCTTTTTGATCTAGTAGTTCAACTGGAAAAAAAATCATGAAAATTTATCTTAAAGAAAATTAGGGTGTATGGAGTTGTGGAAAATAAACTAAAGTAAATCTGACCACTAGGAATTATTACAGCTATTTCCTATAGTACCTTAGCTACAAGATTTTTTCAGATACTAGGCGAATGCTTTTTGCAGTAATAACATGAATTGGAGTATAGATATGTGTTCTAGGTACTTTATATATATTAATTCATTTAATGCTCAAATCTCTATGAAATAGGTACTATTATCTCAATTTTAGAGATGGAAAAACTGAGAAAAAAGTAGTTACAGAAGTTGTCCAAGATTGCACAGCTAGAGAAGAGCAGTCAAAGACTGAGAAGTACAGATGTCACACACCCACCCACTCTTCTAGACCACCTATGTCTCTGGCAGCTGAGACACTCACCTATGCAGGTTCCATTGCATAATGGAACCAGATTTCTGATGGTGCTTCCTGTAGAAAATAAATGTTTCTGAAATGTTTATTGCAAAAAGATAATGTAAAAAGTGTTGAGCATCTTCGAAACTTGCCATTTTATTTACTCAATGTGGAGCTGTATGTGTGGCAGGGGAAAAAGTGGTATGAGAAAGGAAAGAAAATGTGTTTTCCAAATGTTGATCTTTTGGCTATTTTGGGGTACTGTTATTATTGTGTGCAAATGTTGGTTAAAATGATATAAATCATTTATATACAAGCATATTGAAATATTAACATAGTTCAGTGTACTGTTTATCGAGGATACATTGCATAGTTTATTCTAAATATTAGGAGACATAGAAAAATATAAACTATGATTCTTAAAAAGTTTTTCAGAGGACAAAATTTTAAGACTATACAATTAATGTAATACAAAGTGCTAAGTGGAACACAATCAATAAAATAGATTAAATGAAACAGCTAAGATCAATTGTAAGCAGTTATAGGGAGGAAAAACATGACTGATTAAAATAGGGAAAACTTTTTAAGATTTCATGGTATTTAACAATGGATCAGGATATCTTGTTAAATAATAAACATTCAACCACTAAAATCATGCAAGTAGAGCAAGAATCTACAAAAAATTATACATAATTATCTGCAATGGGTGTAAGATTTAATCAGTTACTATAGTATTTACTGTCATCTTGCATATCTTACATTCCATGATTCCACAAAATAAAATCTAAGCAAAGATGAGGAACTTAATTTTTCTCTTCTTCACAGAAAAACCACCTTGCAAAATTTGCCTTTGAAAGGTGAATTTGAAATTAAAAAGCATTAATGAGAGTAAAAAATAATAAATGCCAGGTACACTTTTCAAACAGATCTATTCCAAAATAAAATGGACTTCAAGTGATGTGTTCTTTTCATTATTTAATGTGTTTATGATGAAGAAGGAACATTTATCAAAATGTTGTAAAGAAGTTTATGGAATGTTGGATCACACATCTTCAAGCTCTTTTTTCTCTCTAAAGTGTTGGAATTGCACCTGATTAACAGTAAATCTAACAAGTTAATAAGAAGACTATATTTTCAGTCTTTGAAGAGAGATTTTACAAATAATTTCCCTCAAATTTGCATTGATGAAGCAGTATATTATTAAGACTGTAACCTCTAAAGAAAGATGGTCTAGATTCAAGTCATAGCTGTGTCATTTAATTCTCCTGTAAAGCATTTGGGCAAAGCATTTTAATTTCTTTGTGCCTCAGTCTCTCCAACAGTAAAACCAAGATAGTAATAACAATATTTTATAGGTTTATTCTGAGGGCTGAAAGAGTTGATTCCTGTAATGCATTTACACAATTCTTATGAGTATTAGGTATTATGTTAACTTTACTCTTGTTATTGATATTTAAAATGTAAAATGTGAAACTGTAAATATTAAATTTCGGAGGAAAAGTAGCAAGAACACATTTTAAAATTCTTTTCATACTTTCATTACTAACCATTTCTAGTGCTTAAATCTATGTGACTAAAATTTTCAGCAGAAAAGTTAGCTGACAAACTCAATGTATATAATTTTTAAGAACATGAGCCATTTAAGACTCCACAGGGAAGAATCATTCAGCTGAATTTGTAATACTTGGACTTACCATTGCTACCAACACCCATTCTCATTAAAAAATATTTATGCAGTTTCTGCTGGGAACCTTCTATTCATTTTATTTTTGGTTTCCTGAATTCCAAATCCACTACTGTCTCCACCCTTGCTCCTAATCACACCTTCCACACCACAGAAATCTTAGTGGACTATAGACACAGCATATGCTCAATACTGACACTTTCCCTGTGGGAAAAAAAGGAAAATCAATTACATCTTACTATTTACCAAATTAGATAAGATTATGCACAAGCTCCTCAGGTTGAATTTAAAATCTTGAAATTTACAGACTTATCTGTCCCTACTACACTAACATTTCTGAGCCAAATTGAAATTGCACAGAATCAAAACTTTTCCTTAAGTCTTCTCAATTTTCTCATTTCAAACACACAAGGCCCAATGTTAGGACCATTGCCTAGCTATACCTGTCTAGATTCCCTCATCTGCTGCACTGCCTTTCTTTCCTCTGTCCTCTGTCTGAAAAATGTTCCATTTTGATACACGAAATATAGTAGAGAATGCCAACTGAAAGAATATAAGATAATAGAAACATAAATGAGGATGCAACTGGGATCGCGCTCCTGAGGGAAATGATTTGGACTCACACGGGTGAATACTGAGTTGTCTCCAGAGCATAAAAAAACTGAAGGAGTTAGTGGGATCCAAAGGGCACAATAGATATTGTGTTTTGTTTTGTTTTGTTTTGTTTTGTTTTGTTTTTGCATCTGGGATCAAACTCAAGACACAATAGATACTGTGAAAGTGATAGGAGAGGAGGCAACTGAAATCATTACTGTTAGTTTCCTTTTATCTTGTTTTGAATTCTTGTATTGTTTGCATAATTTTGTTAGGTTTGGTTTTATTCTCTCTTGTTGGATCTTACTGTGTCTCATGGTATGAGCAGCTATTTTGAAGAAAGCAAGAGACATTACAGTAACCACTGTTGACTTCCTATTGTCTAGTTCTGTGATGCTTTCATTCTTTTCTTTTGATTTTTTTTCCCTGTTTTGTTTTGTTTGATTTTATTGTGTGTGATGGTATGGACAGCTATTTTGAAGAAAATGAGAAACATTATGGTAGCCACTGCTGATTTCCTGTTGTCTTGTTTTGAAGTCCTGTATCACTTGCATTGTTCTCTTCTGATTTACTTTATTCTGTTTTATTTTGTTATATTCTCTTTAAAATTAAAAAAAGAAACAAAAATGAGGAGATATAATACAGTAAGCATATTCTATAAATGTCTTTTATCTTTGGCTATAAAGGCTTGGTATAAGCGTTTTAGTAATGAATGACAAAAGGGATGCTGATAGTTATGTAATTTACAGGCATGATTAGACAAAAACAGACTAACTACTGGAGTATAGTGTATCTAGTAAGAGAGTCAGGAATTTCTCCCAGTGAATCCTCTAGAACAGTGATTCCCAACTTTCTGGGACTAGTTACCAGGGACTAGTTCTGCGAAACACAATTTTTCCACAGATGGAGTTAGGGGTGGTTTAGCATGATTCAAATACAATACATGTATTGTGCAGTCAAACTTCTCTGTCAATGTGAATCTGTACTTGCTGCCTCTCTCCAGTTAGCATCATCACCTCAGCTTCATGTCAGATAATCAGGAAACAGATTCTCATGAGGTATGTGCAAACTAGATCCCTCACAGCTACAGCTCAGACTGGAGTTCAACTCCTATGAGAATCCAGTGCCACTGCTGACTTGAAAGGAAGCTGAGATCAGGTAGGTGGTGATGTAAGCAATGTACTGCTGCTGGGAACCAGATGAAGCTTAGCTTGCTTTCCCACCACTCACCTTGCACCATCTTACCATTCTTAATGAGGGTTGGGGTCCCCTGCTCTAGATTCCAAACCATAGGTTTGCAATGAAACATTTCTGCAACACAATTCTCAGGAAATATTTTGAGTTTTATGAGACTATTTCTTGCAATAGCTTTCAATCAAGGAAAAACAACAGCACACTAAAATGTGGGCCTTAGAAACCACTTCTTGAGGTCTCTGAAGACATTTGGGGACACACATTTTTGCATCTCTGCTTTAGTTTAGTGACAGATTTCAAAACATCTCAAAAAAATACCTGCATATCCTTATAATTATCTCCCTTAAATATTGACCCAGGTTCTCCTAGAATTGTGGGGTAATAAATTTGAGATGTACTGTCTCTAAAGGAAGAATTCAGATACTTCACATGACCAAATATTAGACTAAAAGTCCCAGATTATACTAATAGTACGCATACCCTACCTTGAGACAACTGGTGTGCCTAACAAAGGAACTTTCTGCTTGCAGAGTACTCAGAAGTGAGCCTTTTACCTTTGCTTTCCACTTTCCCTTGAGGAACTGATGCATTTCCACCATTCCCACCTCCACCAATACCTCAAGACCTTCAACAGTTCTTAGGCTAAGAATCCCATTTTATTTATTGTTGTGCCCTGTGTGACAACCAGCATCATACTTGAACCATTAACTCTAGTATACAGAAATGAATCTACAGCCTTCTTCTCCATCTGACTCAGCACAACTTCTGAAAACACATTGGAGCAGACAAAGATGATGGACACACAGAAAAGGATTGCTAGCCACAGACTGGAAGGGCATTACATACTGTCTCCAACATCCATTATTAAGAAATTACTCAACAGAAGCTGGAATAACACAAAATGTGTAGAACTTTGTTCCATACATTCTGAGTAATTTACTAATGTAGAACCAAACAACATGGTTAAAATGGAGAAAACAGATTAGAAGCTCAATTAATGAAGATACTAGAGGCTGCTGTGTAACTAATCAGCATATAGTTAACAAACACAAACTTGCAGAACATTTATATATATGCTATTTCTTTTATCACAGGACTACTATTTCAAAGGGGAAGTTTTAAGTCATAATTTAGCCTGGTTACATTCTTGAACACTTTCATTTTCTAGTCACTACATAGCCCTAATCTTCTTGAAATTTTAGATCATAATTCCAAGAATTATTAGGTTGGAAAAAAGCTTCTGGGCTAATGATGTTATTCCAAAAACTTTTTACACCAGAAATAGTAGTTGGATTATTTATGCCTCACAAATAGTCTTTAGGCCTGGTTTTTAATGAAATGTAGGTATTCTGACATGAGTGGTTCTTACTTTTAAACAACAGTACTCTTAAGGCAAAAAGGGAGAGCCTAAAGGATAAATAAAACTAGAATGGTTTTAAAGGGTTAAAATTAGCTTTGCATCTACCCAACTCAAAAATACATTTTACCTTATGCTTCTGTATTCTATGGTATTAAATGGACATTTTCATATTTCTATTTTTTTTATCTCTCTCTTTATAAATTTTGTTCTCTTTTTCTCTTTTAGCAGTGCCGGGGATTGAACCCAAGGTATTATTCCTGGTAACAATGCTCTATCACTGAGCAACATCCCTAGTTTCTTCATATTTCTTTTTCTAAGGATCCAATTAAGGATCAACCAACTTATCTGGTCCTTTAGGTTTTTATGAGTATTGATCCATTAATCCATTGATGAATTCATACCTGGAAGTGCTGTTAGGAGGTGTGACCTCATCAAAAGAGTTGAGTCAACATAGGTATATCTGGAAGGGTGTGTTCTTGTCCCCAGTTCTTTCCTTTTCTCTCTCTGTTTCCTGGATACCATGATTTGAGAACCTTTCCTTTGCTATGGCCTTTTGCCATTTCATTTTTGCCTTGAAGCCAGCCAAACTTGGACTGAACCCTCTGAATCATGAGTCAAAATAAGTCTCTTCTTTAAATTGTGGGTGTCAATCCTTTGTCCCAGGGTAAGTAACCAATACAAACATAAAATATTATCCTCCTTCCAGATGCAGATCATCTCTAGACATAAATGAACAGAGACAGAACAACTTCTGAAGGCAGTACATCCCCAATCTACCTCAAACATATTCTGTGCAAATCCTGAGTAAATGTAACAGAAGTGTTATAGCATATTAACTTGCCATGTTGACTTCATTTCAAATATATTGAAAATTTCAAAAACCTTTTTGTTTGTCTAGAGTTTCCCCATTAGGGAAAATAATTTAAATATGTTTATACTGTTATCTCTGTATGTAGAAATTTCTGTCACTGGAAAAAATGAAGACTACTACATTGACATTTGATGTTTAAAAAGTACTGCTTTTTGTAAGAGGAAAGTAATTATGTTCACTAAGAAAGGTAGCAACAACACAGAATAAAAAGAAGAAAAAGTTTTTAAATGAGATATAATGACACAGTGCAAGAAAAGCCTTTTAGCATTCTTCAGTGCTTTCGTTCTATGAATGATATGCATGTATGCACTGGCATGTGTGTGTGCACATGCATGCATAGCAAATCAACAAATGTTTCTAGAATGTTTACTATGATTCAGGTTTTCTCACATCATTACATTATTTTAAATGATGTTTGTAAACACTATATCCTACAGTTACGTAAATAAATATAATATAAATTATACATTACTATTTATTAAATATTTACATAATACTGGAATGAACATTTAACATTGGAGATATAAGGTAAGATCAAAAACTACAGTGAACACTTAAAAAACTATTACAGACAGCTATTTTGAAGATAACAAGAGGCAATATGGTAGCCATGGCTGATTTCCTATTATCTTGTTTTGAAGTCCTGTATTGCTTTCACTGTTTTTTTTTGGTTGGCTTTACTCTGTTTCATTTTGGTTGGTTTTATTCTCTTAAAAATAATAAATAAATAAATAAATAATTGTTACAGTAAAAGACACTGTCACTAATCCACTTAACTTCAAACATATTTCCCTTTATTCTTAACTATGTGTCTTTTACTGCAATAAATTTTTTAAAAAATTAAACATTCACACTATTCTTTATCATACCTTATATTTAAAATATGTGATATTTATTGAAATTTAATATTTATTAAATATTAATAAAGATTTATATGCTATATAAATATCCACAGAATATTTATGTACTTTACATTTGTTGGGCAGATTTCTCTGGAAGGACCAGTGCAGTAATACAAGTGACACTACTGGTTGTAATAAGGAAGAGGCTGAATCTCAATGCAATCTTTTCAGCACCATTAATTGTGGCATTTTCAATCTTTGCCAATTTGCTAAATGAACTATGATCTCATACTCAATCTACATTACTTGGTAACTCATAAAAATCAAACATCTTGTAAGTTTTTCACTTATTTGATTTTCTCTTATTAATTGAATATTTATATTATTTCTTTATTGCTAATCTGTAAGCAGTTTAAACCATTTTAATTGTGTATGTTGAACATACAAAGTGTGGAGAGTTGAACAGTTTTAACAAAAATGGTGATTTATATACTTCAACCTGATGCATTGCGAATATAATTCCTAGCTCCGCATTTGTCTGTCAGATTTAACACTGAAGTTGCAAAGGAGCTTTTACATTCATGTCATGAAGCTCAAGAGAATTTTTCTTTTGTGATCATTGATTTTGGTGTAATGCTTGCAAAGAACTTCCAATCTACCTATAGCTTTGATTTATTTACACTATTTCATAATACTTCCATAGTTTGCTTTGTTAACAATTTAAATAGTCTTTCTAAAATTTACAATGCCAATAATAAACTTTCTTGTAAGTACTTAGAAAATTATCTTAGAGCATTTCCTTTTATATATAGCTGAAGTACCTACAGTGATACCTGCATTAAAGAAAATTTATCATGCTAACAGAAGAGTTTAATCTTCTAATTACAGACCAAATATGTTTACATTATATCACATCACATTAAAACACCAGCTTCTTACTATAAAACATAGATTGAGTATTTTTTACAAGTAATCTGAAAGATTCATGGATAGGGATATCTCTCAACAACAGCAACAAAAACCATCATTCCTAATTGCTTAAATGTTAGGAAATATTTACTGGCAATGGTTAATAAAAATTGTGGAAGACAGACAAAAGCAGAAGAAAATAAAAATTGTATTCCATTCAGAATGTGTATGAGCCCATACTGAGTTATTACATAATATATAACAGATTCAAGTGCAAAGACTGAACTTGCAAGAATCAGTTCTATCATGTTGTGCTCACTTTGGCAGCACACACACTAAAAAAAAAAAAAAAAAAAAAAAAAAAAAAAAAAAAAAAAAAAAAAAAAAAAAAAAAAAAAAAACCTACTATGTTACCAGAAAAAAACGTGGCTGAGATTTTACAGCAGGACAGTTAAGACAGTTAACTACAAAGTATGCAGAACCAGAAGCTTCTATCTATACAAATAAAATTGGTATTTTCTTTTTTTCTCTTCTTTTTTTTCTAAATAATAACCAAGGTTTTGATTTCAGAGGGTCATTGGATTTGTCCAAGGTCTTTCAATCTTGTTAATTACTATGTGTTCAGCGTAATGCACATTTTTATCTACAGGTGGCAGACCTTTGTAAAATCAACTTCAATCATATTCAGTATTTTGTTTTGGTGTTTTATTTTTTAACTGCCACCCATGTTAAAATGTAAGAGTGTGGTGTTCAGAGTTCTCATTAATGTTACACAATTTAGATGACAGATTTGTCAACAAAGTGGCTCATTCTCAAAGGCCATTGAACCCTGTCGGGATAAATGCCTTAAAAATTGTATATTGCAGGATAATCTTTAATTATACAGAACTCACTTGACAATTTACAGTATATTGGGATTATTTTTCTTTTTGCAGCAATAAAGCATTTTGCTTTCTAGATTAGGGTGACTGAAGGAAACAGAACTGATTGGATTTGATAAATAGTTAAAGCAAAGAGCTTGCTTATTTGCAAGTAAAAAAGAAAGGTGACCAAAAAGCATGTAGAAATAACAACCACTTAGGATCACAAATTATTAACTGGCTAAATGGTTAAAGCAAATAACTATAAATGCAGTGACATTTTAAAGGAATGTTATCTCCTACCTAACTACAAGTATGCAGATCATATCCAAAGGTAAAACTGATTTGTATGTTTGGAGTAATATTGAGATCTAATTTCATTTTTGTAAAACGTAATCAATAGTCACTGCACTCATTATTTTCCTATTACTTTTAGGTGTCACCTTTATGAAAGGTTCATATTTACAAGCGCTTGTTTCTGAACTATTTTTACATATGTTTACTTTCTATCCCTGAAGAAATGTTACACTTTCTGAACTAACCACTTAACAGTTTAGCCAGAACGTCACTTGGGCAGCACAATTGTTTATGTGCTGACTATCCTAAGCATGGATGAGTGGCATTTCAACCAGTTCATTTTTGTGTTGAATAAATCTGATAAAACTTGTTTTTATATTTCTTGTTATCTTATTAAAAATAATGAAAAGATGCAATTTTTGGTCATCCTATATTTAAATAATTGCATCGTTATGTAGTTAATAGAGCTCTATATCAGGGAAGTTTTTTTTTTTTTAACATATTTCTTCTTTTAAAAAGTGTCTTGCTGGGGATATAGCTCAGTGGCATAGTGCCTACCCTAGCAAGCATGAGGTCATGAGTTCAAGTCCCAGTAAAAAATAAAAGTGTCTTGATGATTCTTTCTCTTTTAAACTTTGAAATCATCCTGTTACATTACACACACATACACATACACATCCTTATCCAAATAACAAAGGTAAAACAACCAGCTGTTATTTGATCTTGTCTACACTATACTTATAATCAATTTGAAAGTGAGAGACATATTTTGGCTTTTGTGGTCTATGATCGTGGAATATCTCATTATTTGTTTTGGCCTTTGAAAATATTATGTAATAAAGTTTCACCATTTTCCCAATCTCTTGTTACTGGAACCTCTATAAAAATTTGTACTGATACACAGAAATATAGTTGATTTCTATGTATTGCATTTGTCTGTCTTCCTAATCCAGGTCATTTATCAAAAGTGATAGTAGGGGGTTTTTTTTAACCCTAAAAACTTTCTTTCTTTATCCAGCATTACTTTGTTAACTAGAATTTCTACAGAAATGAGTAACAGCGAAAGTAGCAAATAGTTTTCTCTTACTTTTGCTCACAGAAAATGCTTTCAACATTTGACTCAAAGGATGTTACCCCTTGCTTTCAGTTTCCCAAGAAATTTTTAATAGTAGAAATAGATTCAAATTTTACTAAGTGTTTTTCCTGCATTTAATGAATAATCACATGAAATAATCAGAATGAAATAATCCTTATATTGGTAATATTTAAACAAGTGTTGTATTTCTGGAATGAACTAATTTGGTCATGAAAAATTATTCTTATATATACTGTTGAATTTAGTTTGCTGTAATTTTGCTGTGAATTTTTCCATATAAAATCACGAGAAAATTTTCCTGTAAATCTTCTTACAATTTATGTAAGATTTGATATCAAAATTTCTTGATCATTATACAATGAGTGGGGACTGTTATCACTATTATTTTGTGAAAAAATAAAACTTATAAAAGATTCAATTTAATTCTTCCTTGCAGTTCTTCATAAAATTATATGGATTTGAAGTTTACTTTGGAAGAAATTTTTTTTCTTGGTACAGGGGACTGAATTCCAAGCCTTGCACATGCTAGGTAAGCCCACCAGTGAGCTACATCTCCAGTTTTGAATGGCAATATTTGTTCATTGGATACAATGCCATCTCTTAATTTTGAAATTATTCAGGTTGCCCATTTCTTTTCCAGTAAATTTTGCCCAATCATATTTTTCTAGGAATTTTTTCATTCATCTCACTTTTTTTATCTACCAACATAAAATTCATCAGAATAGTCCTCAATAGCTGTTTGATATCTGCACAATTATCTCCTTTTGTGATATCCCCTTTTAAAACCTAATATTGATACTTGTCATTTACTTTTTTTGCACAACCTCATTAAATGTTCAGAAAATTTCTTTCTTTCCAACTATAAATTTTAGCATTCTAGTTCTCTCTGTTGTATAACTTTCCCACATTGAAAATTTTATTTTTAATTTTTTTCTTTTATTATTTTGAATTTTTGTTGTTCTTTTTTTATAACCTTTTAGTTGAAACATAATATTTGTATATCTTTATGGAGAATAGTATGATAATTCAACACATACACACACACACATATATATATATGTATATATATATATATAATGATTAGATCATGGCAATTAGCATTTTTTCCCTCTCACTCTTGATATTCCTATAGATTGAAAGATAAGTTCTTGAGGTAAATTGTTGGCCTATAAATTTGTACTCATTCTTTGTTTGCCTATAATATTAACTTATATCATAAACTTCCTAGTAAATACTTCACATATGCATTCTACAATTGTTATATTGATGTTCCATATAAGACATTTCTAATTGCCACTGTGATTTCTTAAGCATAACACTGTATTTATAGATGAATTTTGGTTATTCACTTGTACTTGACTGTTTTATGGTATTACTGTTTATGGTATTATTTCAAAACCCTAAACATGATTGATATGGTATTAAGACTTATTTATTGACTTACAATATGTTCAATTTTTCTAATTGTTCCATGTGTGCTTGAAAAAAAGTGTCAGGTTTATAGTAACATGCAAAGTTCTGTATTTATCAAGCTCAAGGTTCCTATCCTTGTGTGTGTGTGTGTGTGTGTGTGTGTGTGTATGATACTGGGGATTGAGCTCACAGCCTCTGCACCAAGCTATGTTCTCAGCTCTTTTTATTTTTCTTTTGAGACAGGGTTTTTTCAAGTCTCTCAGTTGCTCATAGTGGGCTCAAACTTGTATACCTTCTACTTGTCCTTCTACATACATCTTCACATCCTGCCAAGGTTATTCCTTAACACTGCCTTTGAACTCTAAATCTTTCCTCCCATTTTATTTCATGAGCCAGTAAGAGAAGTGAGTTAATATAGCTGCTATTGTGAATTTGTTTTGTTTTTTTTCTCTTTGTTGTTCAGTTAACTTTTCCTTAATACATTTTGAGGTTTCATTATTAGGGACATTTAAGCATAAAAGTTTTCTATCTTTCTATTGAAATGAGATTTCAATCATTTATAAAGTGACTCTATCTCCAGAAATGGTTTGGGTTTTAAGACTCTTCTGCTTAACAACTTTAAATTGTACTAGTTTCTGTGTAGTATATGTATGTATTCTGTTTTCCATCAGTATGCACCTTTCACATATGAGGAATCTGAAGCACATTGGTTAAGAAATGAACCTAACATTGTAAGAACTACAGTCAGGAAATGATCACAATCTGTCTCCCAAATCTACCTTCTTAGACATCACACACACACACACACACACAAACATTTTATATGATCATAAAGTCAGCATAAACTCAGCAAAAAAGTGCTCTCAGTCTAATTTGTAAAATACTCTGTAAGATTTTTATCTAATTGTGATTTTTCCACATAGCTTAAATTCTCACTTTTTAATATCTTAAGATGAAAAATGTACTTAAAAATTTTTTAAATACCTAGGAGGAAATTATTCTGAATATAGAACAACAGTACTGAAACTCTTTCTCTTGTATAATATCCACAGCAAAAAAAAAAACTATAAGATTTTGCTCTTTACTTTTTAAATTTTTATTAATACATTTCCAATACAGAATGATTACATTCATCCAGGCAGTGGGCAGAAGCACATGCCACATCTGAAATTCTTTTTATTTCTCTTCCCCTTTCCTTCCTTTACTATTCCCTCGATTTCCTGATCCCTTTCTCTTTTGCTAAAAGTGGAAGTAGGCGTGTGTACCAGAAACTTTCATGTGCTTGTTTGGCACCAATGAACTACAGCATAGTAGTTCAAGCTTTCTTACCCCAAGAGGCTGTCAGGCTGCAATAAGATCAAGATTTCTAAGTGGCAGTATGCTCTCCTAAAAAGGAAAGCTCATTTCAACCAGACTTCAGAAGAAAAGAGCTGAAAAGAATGCAGGCTGGGATGTTTCATCTCTCCTCAAATAAAGGCATAGATAACATTTTAATAGACAAAGGCACTAAATAACTTATGAAACCTTTTAGAATCCTACACCTTTTAGATTTCTCAATTTTTAATATTAAATGACATTATTTAAAAGTTACAATCTATGAGGAAATTTAAATCTCAGGATTTCATATAATCGATGTAACTATTTTCCATTATTTTTATGTTGACATTTACATAAATAACATACATACATGAAAATTATATGAGTGTATGAATGTATATATGTTTGTACACACAAACTTGGAATGCATTGTATCCTGATTGTAGGTTGATTTGTTTCTTTTAATAAAAAAATACATAATTTCACACGCATGCTTGTATAGATTCTTTAAAAATATTTTAGTTGCTGCATATTATCCTATCATATAGATATATTTAAATTTATATAACTATTTCTTTACTGCTGACCAGTAGAGCTAAATCAATCTCAAATTCTTTTCACTATATGACACTGAACATATTTACTTAAAATTGTGTTTCCTTTTAAAATTATTTCACTAAAGAGGCTCTTGGAAATACAATTATACGAGGCTGCTCATTAAGTCCTAATAAGCATTTTCTTATTCTTTCTCTGTTAAGAACTTTCCAGAATTTTATCATCCAAAAGAGAAATTCATTTTCTAGCATCTACTACTGCTTGGAATGGATGTATGATAACATTCAAACCAATGAGAGTTAAGGTAAGTGATGTGGCACCTTTCAGATGATACCCTTACTGGAAGGGGCATGCTCTTCTCCTAGTATTTCCTTCCTATTGCTGAAATACGGACATTGTTGCTGAAACATCAATTCTGGATAGTCAATGCCACTAGGTGACTGTCACAAACTCAGTGTAATGGCAAAAAATAGATTTCAAAATCCCAAAGACTATGTAAACACCAAAATCTAACTTGAATATTTAGAATTCACATAAGAAAAATACAAAATTCCATCCTTTTTAAGCTATTATTTTGGATTACGTGCAACCAAACATGTTCCCAACAGTGGACATGTGACATAGGTTGCTTTGAAAACATTTAAGAATGTTAACATAGATGGTCAAATCACTTTCTAGACAAACTGACGAAATATAATCTAACTCTAGCACTATGGAAACTTCCCTTCTCCTCACATCTCTAATACCATATTATCATTCCAAAGTACTTTTAACTAGTTGACAGTATTTGGGGTATAACTTTACATTTTCTTTATTAGTTGTTGAATATCAACTGTATTCCTCATCAATTGTTTGTTGTTATATTGGGAGCTTTTAAATTAAGATGTTAGTACATATCTTTTTCATAATGTATAATAGCTCTTTACATTTGCCATTTGCCATATTTATTGGAATAGTTCCAGTTTTCTATTCATCTTTTAATATAATTTTACAGGAGGCTGGGGATTTAGCTCAGTGGCATAAGTGCCTGCCTGGCAAGCACAAGGTTGTGAGTTCAATCCCCAGCATCACAAAAAAAAATAAAAAGACAGGAGGATCACAAGTTCAAGCTGAGCCCACTCAACTTAGCAACGTAGTGAGACTCCATCCCAAATTTTACAGGAGTTGTTACACATAAAACTATATTTTTGTTTTGCAATAATGTATTTGTTTTATGCCACTTTTGTGAGCATAACAGTCCATTATTCACTAGGCTTTCTTTTAGATTACTTCATTTGTCTGTGAACATATGAGGCCTAGTTCAGAACTATTTTAATAATATTATTTATTGTACCTTGAAGTGCTAGCCAAACATTCATAACATTTTAGGAATATATCAGTTGAAAAAAACAGTTCTAGGTCGCCATGTAAAAGGACAACATTTTAGTCTTTCTTTTTAATTATAAATAAGAAATTTCCTTTTTCAATCTTATTAGGGACAAACCTTATCAGAACAGTAGGATCCCTTACTTTAATCTTTTCTGCTATTGCTCATATGAAGACTAGTCAACCAATAGGTTAAAAAAGACTTTTCAACTCTATTCTGTAGTTAAAATTTCAGTTCCTGCTCTCAAAGTCTAACTTTTTGGGAAAAGACAAATAAACCTTTACATAAATGCACACACAGATGGGTGCTCATGTACTTTTCGGTTAGCAGATTAGAAAATGTTTGTTTGGCCTCAGCAAAATTGCACTTTTGTATGTGCTTACAGAAACATATCCAGGAATACTTAACAGTCTATGGAAATCTTTCTAAAATGTGTGACCAACCCATTGTGACTCAAAATATTACCTTTTCAGCAACAAATGTTTTAGAAAAACATTCTCCAATGGACCGAAGGAGCTTTTGCAACTTCACTAATAGTGTATCTCATTAAGAAAACAAAAGAAATGTTGTCATCATCTGCCAGTGTAGTGACATTACCTTCATAATTAGTCTCAAAATTATAATTATAAAGCCAGTCATCATTTGGATATGAAAGATGATATACCGTACTTTTATATGCATAGGTTTCATATATTTTACTGGTAAAAAATGAGAGAAGGCATATGAACTGCCATTTCCTTGAAACAGATAATGCAGCAATCAATAAAGATATGTAATATGAATTTTATAAATATACTTTTTTCTTACCCAGCACAATACTAAAATTCCCTCTTCAGCTTTCACAATCTTCTAAACAGTATCAAACAGGAATCATGTCATCAGCAAGAGGAATTCTGGAAAAGTAAGTAGACCATTAGGAGTGTATTGCTTTATTTACTAGATAATACTGACATATGGCTCTTGGAAGTAAGAGATGTCCATGGTTTTCAAAATAAGTTTATAATTGTATATGTAAATTTATAAATATAGATAAATTATATATATTATATATAAATATACATAAATACAAAAATTTATTTATACTTACATAAATTTACATGTATAAGCATATAACGCCATAGTTTATGGAAGATGAAGCATTATCTTGTCATTATAAAGCCATCAGAATACATCTAGAAACGTATGTGCTCAAGTTACTTCATCTGAACATATGTTAATCTACACAGAAGGTGTTTATTTGGTTTAATTTTTATGCTGCAGATTCTCCAGAACAGGCTATCCCAAGGTAAATTTTTGTTTCCTTCAGTGATTTGTGTGAGATTTTCAGGTGTCTTCTTAGGTACCTCCACTGATTCCAGCATAATATACAACAGGAACATCAGTGCAATAATTACATAATGCTCTCTCCATTCCTGCCTTTGCTACCTATCACTCAAGCTCCATTGCCCACTTCACCTTTAGAAACATTTCCCCTACACTATACTAAGGAATAAAATTTTTTCTTATTAATTTCCCCAGGGTAAGTAAAAACAATCCCTGTCAATCACTTGCAATTCCCAATAATCGGACTTGGAAAAGCAAGTAACTCACACTTGGTATATTCTGGCTTGGTCTTTTCAATATCCAATTTAAGAACTGAGTGATATCTCAATATTCATTTTTATAACTCCACTAAATTTTAATCATCAGGTTTATGGCATTTGACTAGTTTTACTACTATACTATATCTTCATGAAGCATGATTTGTATTAGAGCATTTTACTTCATTTTGATATCAGAACTTTTGATAATAAGCACAGAAATTTAAAAATCATAATAATGACAAAGGTAACAGTGAGTAATTATTTAATTAACTAATTATTCCACTGGAAAGTATTTCAAAATGAGAAAAGTTATTATTAAAAACAGCAAACACCAGAAATTATACTGCTAAAGTAAAATAAAGGCAGTCTATACATAGCCAATTTAAAAATCCTTCAATTTCTAATTTTATTCAGTTCAGTGAAATATCCTATTTGACAAAATATAAAGAGACTATGATAATTTAATTAACTTAAAAATAAAACAAAAATTTTGTCATATCTTGTATTTATCTGACAAAGAAAGAAAATCACAGGTGGTAATTTTACCCACAAGAGGGAGCCTGTATTTTTATATTTTTGTAACAGAACTTGAAAAAAATTAAAATGAAATTGAAAAAATGAAAATTAGCTGCCCAAGTAGTCAAAGAGGAAATTCCTTTTAGATGGTAGCAATATTAGTTGTGTAAAACTGGCTAGTATTACCAGTGTTCTGCACCCAAATTTTAACTACATTGCAGAGAAATATTTCAGGCATCCTTTAATGAAAAAAGAGGCATGCATAAACCAATAATTTTCTTTGCATAATATACTAAGATCACCATTCTCACTCATATCTCTTAAAACCTGCCTAAAAAAATGTGTAACTAGCATGAAACCATGATAAAATGTCCTTTCTTGGAGCTCAGAAATATATATATATATATATATATATATATATATATATATATATATATATTAAAATTTAAAAATACATATATATTTAAATTTTAATATATATATATTGAAAATAAAACAGCTATTCTGTAATAAGCTCTGGGTTTTGTAAAACCAAAATAAAATTTGTCTTCTCCAAATAATTACCCCTAACAAAATAGTTTCAACAACTTTTATCAACTCAGAGTGATCTGTTCTATCTGTTCAGAAACATGACAATAACAAAGCTGAAATCCCTTTGTGACCCATATAAGTGTCAGGGAACACAGAAGGTAAATCTCCTTCCTCATCCTCATCTCAGCTCCTAGAAGGCAGGATATAACATGGCAGGGAGATGAGGAAAGAGTTAATCACTGTTGCTCTTCTTTTTGGAATTCCAAGCTGCCCATTAAATCACTGATTTTTTTCTCCCACTAGGGATGGTAAATCTAATGGACCTAAAATCAATACCTTATAAATGACATAAAAAATATATTCATTTTATGGGCTAATGTACCCTAGTGTCTGAATCCTATTTATACCCTCTGCCGTAAAAAGGAACAACAGACCCATTTCTGCCAGTAAAAGGTTATTCAGTCAGGCTGGTGGCATGCTGCAGAATGCACTGTCACACTGAAGTACAGCAGGAGGAAAGATTGGTGGCAGCAAGACCAGTACTGTAGAAACTTTGGACACAGTGTGTCAGAGTTCTCTTAAGATGCACCACTGGGGAATAGCACGCAAGTAGCTTTGAAGAAGTTAGCCACGTTCTGAGCTGGCTTTCCAGGCCTCTGCTTCATCATCTTTTTCCTAACCTACATACATTGCATAACATTTTGAGTGTAGCAAACATGGCATGATAATACTGAAAAAGCAAGTACAGCTTCCACTTAATAATGAATTCTATAATGATTTAAACAACTGGCTTTAAAAAATCTGAAGAGGCAGAAATGCTCACTAACATGCCAACAGGCATTGTGTGTGGTTAGATTATACCATGTTAAATTTGCAACAGAGGTAAACTCTGGGGAGATGGAAGGCATTCCATTGATCAGATACAGGGGGGAATAACTAAATAAAGGTGACTGTATTGACTTGTTCTTTTACATGTTGAGAAAATATGCTGAATATGATTCAAACCAAAAGGCCCACAAACTTACTTAAAAGCTGTTTTATTTGAAAACTATTATGCTTAGTCAAAAAAAAAAAAACCAAAAACACCTCAACTTATATCTATCATCAATACTTTTAAGACATCAAATATAAGGCAGCCCTGTACAATGCAAGGGTATCTTCAAAGCAGAGATGAAAGTATAGATGAGGTAGAGGGTGAGAGAGAGGTACATGCAAAGATCCAGAAAGAAAGAGAGAGAAAAAAGGAAAAAGAAAAAAGAAAATCAAACAAAAAAGAGAACTTTTTAAATCCTGAACTTTCTCCTAGAAAAATATCACTTTCTTTGCTTTTGGTTGCAATGGGTATAAACCTAAGTAGAGAAAAATGAAAAAGGAAAGAAAGTAAAACTTTCTGATAAAATTCTAGCAACAGGTCAGCAAAAATTTTTTCTGTTTGGTTTCAGGGGCTTGAAATCCATACAGCTAAAAAAATTTTTCTTTAAATTGTTGTTCTTTATTCCATTTGCCAACCAAAGTCATTTATCCCCTATTAGATAAAGTATAATAGACTCCACCAAAAGGGTCACTGGCCTTCCATTTAATGATATTGCCAGCCCCAATCTGCATTTTCCCGGCAATGTCCCTCAACACAGAATAAATGGCTGATCTCTTCACAATAACAGCTGATTTCTATTTATTAAGCTAAAAAGGTCACCATTTTCTACGGCTGGGCCGCCCTGCACTATTGATAATTTTATGCATAAACAAATGGCAAATTTGTGCCACATAAATATGCATTAGCAATTACTTTTTCCTCGGGCAACGCTCACCGCATGCAAATGTGTACCTCGCAGGGCCTGGTAGCTTTTGTTTTAGCTCTTGAACAGTGAAACAAAAGAGCATAATAAACAATTTTTAAATTGCCAATCAATAAGCAATGCAAATGCAAAGGTAAATGGCAAAAAACTTGCTCAGAAACAACAAAACAAACGTGAGGAAGGAAGGGGGTAGTGAGAGGATTTTCTTTTTAATATTTCATTTCTTTCTTGTTCGCAATGAAAAGGCTAAAGTACTCTTGACACAGAACAGCTAGCTAGGCTGGTACCAAAGCAGATGCCAGATGGGGAAAGTAGAAAATACACACGTGTTGAGTAAATAGACATATCCATCCCTCCAAAAGGGTCAGGGAAAACTGTGTTCCTATGCGGAATTTTAGTGGCATTACCTACTCAGATTTCTGATTTTTAATTTCAGACAGTCAAAGAGATTTCAGAGATTTTAAAACTATTTTAAAGCTAGGAATTACAGAAACATATAACCAAAACTCAATTCCACTGAACTCTGCTAAATTTATGTTTTTTTCTGTCATCTTCATCAGGATAATGGAATATACACTGTTAATAAATAGGATACTTTTAGCAACACAAGAAAAGGAGGAAAATGAGTATTTAAGTAAGAAAAAAATCCTACAAAATGTTTTGGATTAAAAGCCTGATATCAGAACAATTCAAGAGTAATACCAGGACACAGGAAAAGAGAAATAAAGGGCCAGCAAGGAAAAGAGGCAACAGGTGTAGTGATGCCTTGAAACAAAAAATGTCACCTAATTTGAACATGAAAGCAAGCTCCAGAAAAAGTTGTTTTTACCAAAAGTGAACCTTAAAAGTTTTTTGTAATGCTATACACAGAGTATTGTTCTAAATGTTTTATGCGTACCTCCATTACATTTCCTCCTTTCAAACCTCCATATAGAGTATTATTACTGCTGCTTCTGTTTAACAGTGCAGAAACACCAGGAGACTGAGAAAGTAATCAGATAATGAGAACAATGCTAGATTCAGCCTTTGACCCTGTCCGAAAATGCCACCTGCAAGCCCCTTTACTTCTAATTCTGCCATCCATTCTCCACACCACCCATGCGGACTCAACTGGATAATCTCTTTCTAAACGTGTTGTCGGCTTTGCCTTTGCACAAATAAACCAAGTTGAAAAATTTAAAGTTAGGGCTTATGCAGTTTCTTTAAATTATTAGAATACTTTTAGCTTCTGTAAAATAGACAAATACTTTACTACTTTAGTAAAGTATGCACTGAAAACCATTGCTGAATAATGATTGGAGAACAGAAAACTGTTTGTAATCTCCATCTCTATTTTAATACGATTAAAGGTTAAAGGTTTTATTTATATAAAAGACTGACAAGTTTTAACTGCAAATTGATAAGACACACACACACACACACACACACATATATATATATATATATTATTTTTGGCCTAAATGCTAATAGGTCAATCTGGAAATCTAAAACTAGTATGCAGCTAGGTCTTGCTCAGAGCAGTTGTCACATGACTCTTAGAAACTGATACAGATACTGAAAGTCAAACTTCTTTAGAGAAGGCCATAAAATTCCTCCCAATGGTTTTCCCCCCAATAATATCAGTGTTGAAAGGTCAGTACTACTGGAAGTACAGTGGACTATGCAAATAAAAGCAAGAAGGCCCCTTCGACAGCCCATTCTGTCAATGTGTCACATGCATGACAGACATGAATACCCTCAAAAAGACTGCATAGTTTTCTTAGAATAGTTATACTAAAATCTACTTTTTTCAAAGTTTTTTTAACAACCACTTCCTAGTTTAAAATCAGTAAAGATGGATTTCTGATATAATAAAATGAACTTACAAATTACTTCAAATGATTACATAGCTAGTGTCCTCCTTTTTTGTTGGATTTCTTGTTTAAAATTTCCAGTCTTTGTGGCTGAAAGTATAGAAACCTGACCACCTTTCAATACATAAGTATGTGCTTTAAGTCATTGCTATATAACAGTGCAAAGCTTTAATTACAATCATTCCTTGCCAAATTTCTCACTCTGTATATAAGGGATAGATTTTAAATTTAAACCATGAATATTCCATATAATGCATGTAAATGGAGGTACACAGGAAGTGTGTGAAAAACATAGTTATGTTATCTGAACAGCAGGAAGAATGCTATTGATTCATTTGCCTTGTGTGAGGATCTATGTGTTAGATCCTTCCTCTACTCATCCTGATGCAGGATCACTCTTATGTACCGAGTTTCCAAACTGATCCAAATAAGCTCAGTTGCTGGAGAAGACTGGATTAAAGTCAAGCAGAATTGGGGGCAAAGGTGCTAGTATGGTGTGTGGATACATTTGTCTACTTTTCATTTACCTTTAAAAATTTTGTTATAGACAACTATGAACATTCAAAATGAGATACTAGAAAAAGAAATCCCCATTAACCAACTTTAAAGTTCAACATTTGTCAGTCTTTCGCTATGTAAGTTATTCTCCTCTCTTTCTCTCTTTGCCAGGTATCTGAGAAGCACAGCCAAGTGGCAGCTCCATCTCTTAACTCTACTTCCCACTAGACTGGCCCACCTGGTTCCAGCCTTTCTCCAGTGATCCTGGCAACTCCTCTTCTTCCCGATTGTAGCAACTTCTTCCTACTCCTGACTTCTTGGTTGCTCTCTTACAACTTGTTGTCAATGTTTATCAATTTTCTAATATTATGCACTCCCTTTTAAAAATAATTGAGATGACTCGTGCTCTCCTACTTGAACTATGACTACACAGAATACTTACTTTACTTTTTATCATCACTGGCAGACTATCATTTATCATTTATTTATAGTGTCCTGAAGTAGATCAAGACTTCATAATAGGAAACCCTTTCAACAGCTTGGACTACAGCATAATGGTCCAGTATTTGTTATGTCTTTCCTAAATATAAAACATCCATAATATTTTCATGGGTGGCCTAATGTACATGAAAATAGACAAGCTACTCCTAGTCTATGTATTTTGTCAATTGCAAAATACAAGCTATTTCTGTTCTATATATTTTGTCAATTGCTTATTGATATCCTTTTTAAAAAATAATTTTGTCTTGATCTATGAGCTGGGGAAACAACCACAAAAACCTAGTACTCCTGGAAATTTCTGCCTCAGTGCTCAACAGCATGGAAATCTGCCCAGTCTATTTTAAAAAGGAGACAGTTCAATCTGGCATGGAAATGCATTTTTTCAAATGTAGGTAGCGGAGACTAGAAAACTAAGTTTATATCTTAGGCAAGACATATTTAACATGTAGTCATTTGTTTATTCATAACAAAACATGACCTTCTGATGTTCAGAATAAACACGTATCATAAAAATGACTGATGTTCAATGGCTCTCACAAAATTACATTTTGAAAAATTATAGGCTGATGAATCAAATGTATAGATTAAATTTCCCTGAAACAGACATGTGCTTAATAATTAATGGGAAAGGATGAACATAATATTTATGATTTTATCTTATCCAAAACACTTGAATAATTACACAGTAATAATATTGCTACATGAAGACACACTTATCATGTCTGAGCCATAACCTGTGAGGAAATTTTAAAAGATAAAAGTACCTTAAGATGGAAACTATAGACTGAAATTCACAAGCTGGAACTTTGGTCTGCTTCAATGTGAAGGCTTTTCTTTTCCTTTTTCTTTCTTTTTTTTTTTTTTACTTTATTAGTACATGCTTGCAGTGCATAATGATCACATCCACTGTAGGAGAACATGTACATAGTACATTTTTTAATGTAAATTCTTATTATAAAAATGTCAAATACAAAAAATTGCTTTAAGGATGGGACATAAGAGTATGTAATTTTGACAGTGATCAACACAAGAGTGTGGTAGTAGAAAACAAGAAGTTAAAAAAAAAGAAAACACTATCACTTAAAATGAAAAGGAGAAGATATAGTCAGTTTGGAAAAGATCAAACCACTGAGGACAAGCAGATATTAAAAGCACTGACATCTGGAAGAAAAAGACTAAATGCATTGTTTCCTGCTCCAGAAGAAAGAACAAGGGGTTTTGCTTTGTTTTGTTTTGCTTTGTTTTTGTTTGTTTGACTGATTTTAGCAGCAAGATTACAGAGATGCAAATTTCAGTGGATTATGAAAAATATTTTTGTTAATGAGACTGGACAAAGAAAGCCAAATAATTTAGGGTTTAAGCAAGAACTCTCTGTTCAGATACAATGGGTCACTATCTGGTTCTGTGACTTACTGTCCATATGATCTTTGACACAGTTAACTATCCATGTCTCAGTTTTCTCAAGTGAATAATCATCCAAATATAAATGCTACCAAAGAAAGTTAAAAGATCAGAGACTGCCTGCAGGACTTTCTGTCAGACTTCTGGGAATAGGATCTCTGAAATGACTGAGATACGAGGTTTCAACCTTTTAAGATCCATTGTAATCTGAGACTAAGTTATTTAATTCCTCAAAGTCCGGGTATATCTATTAATACTATTTAGTCAATGGCTACTTAAACAGGGAAAAGTCTGTTGCAATTCCGCATCATTAAAAAAGAGTACAACTTCAGCTAGAGAAAAGATACTCACTTTTGACCAAAGGTAAAATTAAATAAAACCCACAAAGTACTTTTTAGTCATAAAAGATACATAGCATCAAAAACAAGTCACGTATGGTTATTTAAAGCACAAATATCCATTTTTAATGAACTTCCATGATAAATTTTTCTTCCTTTTTAAACTCTCTAGTCAATCGATATGTGTAGATGCTGCTTGGATACCGAGGCAACATGAACAAAGTACTTATGCTTTTTGAACACCCGAGTGCTGCTTCGTTGCTGCTGTCAGCCAAGTCTTTCCACTACTCCTTCAACTGTACCTCCTGTCACGGCTACTCAGCACATGGCAACCCACAAGAACACAGAAAAGCAGGCTGCACAGGGCTAAAGGGCATCTTCAAAAAGAGTGATTCTCAAATCCTTTTCTACAATGCCCTGAGGTTCCTCATTTATTTCAAGGAACACTCTAAAATTTTAAAGAAATTCCTAAAACAAAAAATCACTTTACTTTGGCTCATCCTAACAATTATAGAGGTCTTTAGACTTTTTAAGGCATTTCTACTTCTGATCTGGCTCTCAGTAATTCTCTAAGATGGGTATGACAGGGTCAATGCCTTTCTTCCAAATTAAGAAACTTAGGAAAATTATGACCTGAACTCAAATCAAAAAGCTATAAAACAGTAGGAAAAAAGGCAAAACTCCTTGCTGTCTTCTTGCCTGCCTATTATACTTGACAAAGATTCTACATAAGACTTTAAATACTGGTGAAAGGGTAATTTTGCAATGTCATAAGGTATGGAAGTATCAGTTTCTATCTAGAACTGTGCCATTTATTGGGATTATACAACTCTTATTTGCCTTCTCATTCACTTTTGTAATGGGATCAGCACTATGGTTTGCCACTGAAGGTGACTTTGCCCCCTGGGAAATGTTTAGCAATGTCTGTCAACATGTTTAATTGTGGGGACTGAGCAGGTGTTGGGATGTTGCTGGCATCCAGCGGATTGAGGCCAGGGATGCTTCTAAACATCCTACAGTGCACAAGACAGCTTTCCAGATAACAAAGAATTATCTGGCCCAAATTGTAAAACCTGCTGAGGTTGAGAAATCCTGGATTAGCAGTATTTTTATATAAGCCATCTGTTTTTGTCTCTTACTTTTGTTATATAGACATAAAAATGTTTTCAGAGTGTAACATTTCCTGGGTGCTAATGACTGGTCTGGCATAAGGCGATCAGTTCTTGTCTACTCACTAATTCCACAAAATGACCTATGCCTTCATCTTTGCTGCCTGACAACACACTGAATAGTGGCTCAAGTGACAGAGGTCACCATTACTGAGATAAATGGATCATAAAATCACTCGTCATGGTATTTTTAACACTTTGTTTATAAGAATGTTAAAAATAAAGCAATGCAAATGTAAAAATCAGAATCATATGTTTCAATAATATAAAACGGAAATGGAAATTTATTTGTAAATAAATGAGACACCTTTGGCTTTTTTGTTATGCACAGCATACAAGAACTTCACAAACAATGCACATCCAATCTGTAAAGGTGAATTTGATAATCTTGTTGTGTGCTGTTATTCAACAAGTATTGTAATAATTAAAAATATTCTCAGAGAAAGCTGCTACTCTTTACCCTCACCCTATCCATATTCTTCACTGAGGCCAACCTCCTCAATTCTTGTCTCCAATGGACTGGGTCCAGGCTACTACACTGAGTTAGTTCCAGTCTTAATATAAATGAAAGTAAAAGCTGATTCTGGGGCAGCAATTTGCCTCAGGATGTCTCATCTCTTCTGCTTGGCACCTTGCTTAATTATCCCTTAGATATACGAGCATTTGAATAATGACTTAGGATTTAAGAGACAAATGTTTTAGTTCACATCTTCCTTTTAAAATCCAATAAAAAACTACAAACCACTTTACAGTAGTACTCAACACAAATGTCTACTTTGATAAACCATTCTTGACAGGTCTCTTGAGTTTTTGTATTTCTTGAGAGCAAAGACCCTGGCTATCTTTCTTCAATTCTATCTTTTCAAGACATTGGTAATGTAAAAGCTTCTGGATATTGAAATAGAATCTCCTTCTAGAACAAAGGACAGGTTTGTTTATTGTGGAGTACTCTGAAGACAATGCCTTCCTTAGGGCAAATGACATGCTTACTGCCCATTATAAAACATTTGGAGTCCCTAAGCTAAGTTTTCACCCCTGAAATGTAAGAATCACCAAATTCTCTTTGAATCACCACATGGGAAATCAGGGCTCAGGACACTGGGATAATTGTTAATACTCTAGCTGCTATTGTTGCTGTGAGTAAAAAATCATCCTTTCTTTGTGTCTGATCCATGAGTTTATTCTCTTCTACCAGAGTAATAAAACTCTGGCAGATTGCAAATAAGATGAAAAATCTCAGATGCTTCAGAGTTCTTAACAGTACACACAAACAGCATAAGGGTACTGTTGTATCAGATGGCCTCTTACCCACATGTCCAAATCCAGAAGACTGAAAGTATTTATTTTTATTTCTTAGTAAGCAGAATAGAATGACCACAGAGTTTAAAATCTGAAAAGCACATTTTAAATGATTCAATACAATATTATTTCAAAAGAAATGTATTTGGTTAATAATACAAGTCAAATATCTCTCAGCTAAAACACTGCACAAAGTGTTTTCAATTTAAATTTTTTTAACTTCAGGATTATTTACATATGCAATGTGAGCTATCTTTAGGATGAGACACAAATCTAAATCCAAAATTCATTTATGTTTCATATACATCTTCTACACATAGGCTGAATGCAATTTTGCATAGTATGTTATTAACCTGCATTTAGACAAAAATGCAGCACATGAGGAGAGGTATAGAATTTTCCAGTTTTGATTTTATGTCAGCACTCAAAATTTGAATTTAGAATCATTTTGAATTTCAAATTTTCAAATTATGGATGCTAACCTTATAATAGTAATAGTAATAATAGTAGTAGTAGTAGTAGTGGTAGTTCTAATTTGCATTAATTGTGTTACATATGCCAGGCACATTCCAGGAACTTCACAAATATTACTGAAATTTATTCTAACAACAACACTGAAGAGGCAGCAAATACTACTTTTCTCACTCTATAGAAAGAAAAGAAGACCGGGAGAAATTAATTTGGCAAAGGCCACACGACTGGTCAATACTAGAGGATGGATGGAAGCTGAGAGATGTGGCGTGAACACAGCTTGTGTCTTTAACTAGTTTTCTTTTCTTTCTTCCCCTCTGAGTTCCACATTGGTGGGACAAAGGCACCATCCCTGCCTCTGAAGCAAAAATCCTCTAAAGAGGAGAAGTTGTGATGTCATATGGGTGTCATAAGGAGTGTGATGGAGTATGCAGGGGAAAACCCCAGCTTCCCCTATGAATCAGTGATGGCTTTCCAGACATTAGGATTACTAAAGTGAATCCAGAAGGATGATGACATGTAGACTAGGTGAAGAAGCAGAGGTTGTGCATTTCCTCCTTTTACAGATGAGAAAATGGACACCTAAACATGGAACAAGGTCACATAGTGCAAAAAATTTTGAACTATGAGTGATAGTAAAAATCCCCAAAATCCCAGCAGTCTGGAAGGCTGAGACAGGAAGTCCATGAGTTTGAGCCCAACATGGGAAACACAGGGAAACATCTCAAAATTTTAAAAAAGCGTGTGCTGGGGATATAGCTCAGTGGCACTAGTACCCACCTGGCAAATGTGAGTTTGATCCTAGTTACCTCCGCACCCAAAAAAGCCTAAAGATGTATGTTGGTATGAAGGCTCTGGGTTCAATCTACAGCAGCATGAAATAAAAAATAATTAAAAATATAAATAAATAAATAAATAAATAAAAATAAAATGGGTTTGCATTTTGATGAGAATGTCATGAATGTCTCTACAACTAGTTTAATTTCCATTAACATAATCAGAAACTCTCTGATATAAAGAAAGTTACTATACCTTCAAGGAACTATTGTAGGATAGAAATGAAGCTGTGGTCTAGATCCAAAATGTCCTCTGAAAGTATCATGTGTTCAGATGTGGGACTTGGTCAGAAGTAAGGGATCAGTAGAGATGTTACTTGGAAGGGTGTAGCCTTGTCCCCACCTCCTGCCCCCTCTCCCTGTTTCCTGGCCACCAGCTTTCCTCCATCATTCTTCCATGCATTCTCTGTCTTATAGTCACCCAGCGATGGATGAAACCTCTGAAAGTATCAGACAAAATAAATCTCTCCTCTTTTAATTTGCAGAAGTTGGTTCTATCAACAGGAAAGAAGTAAATAAAATGACTGGCAAACTTTTACTATGCCTTTCTGCCTTCAAAGATTATCCTCACTTTGTATTAGGCAATAGGCAGAGTTCAGTATTGTGTGCTGTTTATACTATCATCATTTCCTTGGCATGATTTTTAATAGACATCATCAGACAGTGGAAATTTGAGGAAATAATACATTAATACAGCCTCGCAAAAAACATTTCTTTACTAAAATGGGCACAGAACATCACAAGATATTTAAAGGGTTAATAAATCACTTGGATATTTAAATGTTACTCTTGGTTAGATTTTATTGAAGAACTTACAATAATTATAGTCAAAGTTCCAACAAGGTCAACATCAGTGTTCCAAAGGCATGAGCAGGTAAGCTAAAGACAGATCAAATAAATTGTTTAAATGTTACAGCATAGGTACTTCTCACGAATGTCGCTGCCAGTCTAACTTCCATTAACATAGTTAGAAACTCTTTCATATGAAGAAAATTACTATAACCTCAGATATTACTCTAAGGAGCTATAGCTGTAGAATAGAAATGAAGACATGTAGAGAAATCTGCTAATATTCATCCTATTCACATAAAGTGTGCATATAAGAACAGAAAACAGAAGAAAAAAATCAAGAAAATCATGTCCAATAAAAAAGTGAGTCCAGTTGCAACACTTTCTAAGTTACTGATGTAGTATATTCATATAGGTTCTAGAAGATTCACTATAATATGGTAGACAATATTCAGAATTGAGAGGAGAAGAAAAGGAGTAAATTTACTAAAAGGCTGAAAATATACTACAATAATCCTGGTTGACCCTTCTCTAATCTCAGGACATTGCTCCTGAAACAACAATATGCACTGCACATTACCTAGATGAAAACAACTATGGTGGCTTCTAAGAACACTGTACATGGTCATGCTATGCTCCCTTCCCTACAATTGCTCATGGTCTAGTGTATGTGGAGGTACCGATAACATACAGCTGGATATAGCTACTGCAGTTCACCCAGTAAACACAGAGTGCCTTCTCTGAAAGAGGCACAGTGATGCACTGGCAAAAAGAACCAAGTAAGACATGGAAATGAAGATCTGAACTAAGAAGAAAAGATGCTGATAGCTGTGTGCCTGTCAGACAGCTATTTCTAGTTCTTATCAAAGACAGAAGTGAGGAGTAAGGGCTGGGTACCAAAATCAGTGACAGCCTGGGAACAGAATTAATGACATCAGTCTTATCAATTTTAGTCATTCCCATTCAATTGAGAGATTGACAGTGTTTAACTGGAAGTGTTTAACAAAACTTCACTGAAAATAAAACTAATGTGAATATTCATTATGTTTTTAAAAATCCATCTAAAGTTATATAAATAAAATTTTAAATAGAATTGGTAAAAATACTTGGAACCAAACAATTGATTCAAACAAATTCAAACAAATTCCTGATTCAAACAAATTCCTAATCATATGAAAAATGCTCATCAATAGTTAATGATTATTTAAGCATTTGGTTTATTCATCATATTTTAAAATCAATAGTAAAGATCAGTAGTTACATAACACTAAGTGCAACTACTTAAAAAATGTATCCAAATTAAGGAAGGACACACATTTTTTGAAGCCTGAAAATTATGACTTAGAATACTCGCTTTAAAGAAATACAAAATTATGACTTATTTATATGGACCCCAATTTAGAAAACTTTATAGGAACAAAACAAGATAATTTCTCTTTTGTTATGGAGGAGAGAAATTTGTTCTTGTTATTGACAGTTTAGAAAAGTTTTTCCATGTTTATAGCCTGCTTTTGGTAAGAGCATGTAAAATTTTCAGGCTACATCCAATCTGAGAAAATCTTTATGAAGTTTCTTAAGAGCTGTAAGGCTGGAAGAAAACTTCATGGACCACTTTCTGACTCGATACATTTTAAATACAATTTTTCTTCCTCTCACCAGAACACCTCCAGCATCCAGTATCATAGGCAAGTTGGTCTCCTGCCATGACCTCTGGCCAGAATCCTGATTTCTGCTGTCAGGTGAATCAGCACTTGGGTAATTTCTAAGCACCCACTCCCATTCTAGGAGCATACCTATAGATGGAAGCAACTGCGAAATGTGAGATAAAATATGTCGCACTCAACCTAACAAGACCAATTTTCTTTTACAAGATGCCCACATCAATTCAACACTAGAGGTGCAAGGTGAAAAGTGATGGAGAGGAAGTTGTGATAAAACTGGTAATAATCCACTTACAAACTTTTTAAAACCATATGTCCACAAGATCATATTGCTGATTCCCAACCTGGGCCATGGAGTGGACTACAGTTTCCATCACTCTGAGGCAAAACCTGCTTCTGGCCTTAAACTTTTTCTAATTCTTATAACCTTTAATGTCACATGATTGTCTGGCCCACTGGTTAAAACAGTTTCATAAACTCATATTTTGTAAATCTATTACAACAATTCTTTTAAACATATATGGATTATGGCTAGATTATATTACAAAACAAATCTTCAGCAAAATGGAAAAATACTTATGAATGCATAATGAGACAAAAAAGAAATAATCAACATATCAAGGGGACTGTTAAGTGGGGAAAAAAACTACACCTAAAATAAAACAATTATAAACAAACAAATTAGGAGAAAACAAACTTCATGGATTATGTAATTTAGAGACATACATGAAAATTTCAGAAACTGGGTATTTTCATACCAATAGAATGTTGGAAGAAAGTTTTCCTGTACCCCATTTTCATTTTAATTCTTTAAATCAAGGGCAGTGATCCTAGCATGCTGCTAACATGGCATATTGATATGAATTTCTGAAAACTGAATTGTTGTTTTCTACCTCACTATCAGAAAGTGATAAATTCTTCAGTGTTTCTCCTCTTCACATGGCATAAATTATCAAATCTAGTTTACCTGCTTAGATTGTTCCACAGAATGTGACATAAACCACCATGTCACAAAAATAAATAGCAATAGAATAGAAATAGCTACATTAAATAGTAAAGAGCCATTTGTAATATAATCCTGACAACTTAAGTCCCATAAAGAAAGAATAGCTGAACTTGCTGCTGCAAAAGCATCGAAATACATGTCTTTGTACCATTGGATTGAAAATACTAAACAGAATTCTGATGTAGGGACTCCACAGAATTTGAACAAATGTATCCATCTGTTCACATTCATGTAAATAATATCACACAACTAGTGCTAGGACCACTTCTAGGTTAGGCCTGTAGACTTTCTTTAAATCTATCACTTACTCTGTTTACAGCTTCTTCATTGGAAACTTGTGGAGTTCTCTTCCTAAATCCCCAAAACAAAAGCCTGTGGTCACAGCACCACAACAAAAGCTATTTTCATATTTCTTGTCTACTAACTTCTGTAGATTAATATTAATACCAAATGTAATACACTCTTCATGGAAGCAGAGAAACAGTTCAACCTTTTAGTTTTCTATTTCTACCTTCAGAACTCAAAGGGGAATATTTCATAAGGAACTGTGAACCTCCAAGCAAGTGCTCACATTCTGGGAAGCACAGTCCCTCCACTTTTTTCACAGGACTCATGAAATGAATCACCCAGATACACAGTAGCCAAGGGTTTTAAGCAGTTCTACACTATTAACTTCACTATCAAAATTCCTAAACAAGACACAGCAGTACAGTGTAGCCCTTCCCTCTGAATGGTCTTGGGTGTTTTGGTGGCTACCTCTTACTCATGGCAAACATGTTCTTTGAGGAGAAAGAGATAAATGGTCCAAAGAGGAAAATCTAATCTATGGAAAATGAAGCATGTGCTTCCTGCTGGTCCTGTAACTGGCCTCACACTGCATTTTCTGTGGTCTTCCATAATTTCTGTGGGATTCTATAATTTACTCTCTTTGGTCTCTTTGGTCCCACCAGGTCTTATCCAAAGAGTAAATTATGGAATCCCACTGATACACGCAGTGGAGGAAACAGCCATGTCTTTCCAATTTCATAGCTTACAATGTTAATGATAAATCTTCTCCAAAGGGATGTGTCTGCCTGCCTCTCTCCCTCATACATGAGTACACATACATTCACACACAAAGTTAAGGATCCATAATATGAAAACCTCATATACTCTGAAATCCAAACCTCTTTGAATGCCATCATGATACAAGTAGAAAATTTCACACCTGACCCTGTTGCATCAATAGGTGTCAGTCAAAACATAAGCACACTAAGATACTCTATCAAATTGCCTTCAGAATACGTCTATATAGTATATAAGAAATATATGGTATATAAGATTAATTTCATGATTAGGATTGAGTTGGAGCCACAAAATAATCTCATTTTGTACATGCAAATTTGTGTGTGTATCACAAAGACAGTAACAAACATATTGTCATTTAATTTCTTTTATTGGAATCCAGTACATTTTTTTCTTTGCTAATATATTTCTTCACATTGTTAGAGAACCTTAGTATTCTCTTCTATAACAAACTGTTTTTTCCCAAAAATCTCCTGTTTAATTGTACTTTTCTGTACGTCTTTTTATGACACATAAAATTAAGCGAGGAATGATGCAAGTTCCAACTATTTTAGACACTCCAAAAATACTTCAATCATGAAATTTAAAAATTTCTGCACTGTACATACTGCCTGAAGAGATCTGAAGGGGAAACTCCTTGCTCTGTTAGGATATTTTACTCAGTGAAACTTACTTGTTTTGTATGTTACTATTTATTTGTTATATCTAATATGTTGCCTTTATACTACGTGAATCAGGACCCTTGTGCCATATCAAACGGATTAATTCTGTTAATGAATACTGAACAAAAATTTTATTTTCATAACATATTATTTTGGGATATGTCTCACCCTTGAATCCGAGCCACTCATAAAAAGAATGAAGGAAAATTAAATCTGAGAAATAACATATCCTAAAATGGCACTGAAGAAATTTATATCTTTCACTGGAACACCCAACAAAAGTTTATCTAAGACTCTATCAGAGGGTATTTAGCTTCTGAACTAGCAGAAGTATCTCTTTAGTAGCTAGTTTTAATTCTTTATAAAATAATCATTGAAATTCTTCTGCTTCACCTTTTCTCATGAATTTCTCAGTAGAAGTCCTACAAAATAATTTAATAAGTTATTTCTACATTATTGTGAAATTTTCTCACTGATGAATTAGAGAAGTCACAAATTCTTAAGCTTATTCTTCACTGGTCACACACCCCTCTGAAGCACCCTCTTGAAAGTTCTGTATCCTTAATCAAGACCACAGAACTCAGAGTGATCCTGAGCAAGTTATTAAGTGTGCCTTTCCATCTAACTGCAGCACAGTTATGGATTACAAGCATGACCTGGGTATTTAAATACAATGTACAACCCAGAAAAACCTTTTGTCGATTTGAAAGCAACAATTGTGGCTTTCTCATTGTGATTTTCCACAGTTGAACTTTTCTGGTAATCGCAACCAAGGAAAATGACAGGGCAGTAAAATAACATAGACTCATTCTCCCATCCAACCCACATGTGTTCTGGATTCCTTTTCCTAACCAGAGGTTTATCAGCTCACAGTTTATCTAAAAGGCAAATCTATAATCACTGGCTATTCGTTCTTTAACAAAAACAAGAATAGTTTGAAAAAAACTAAACTTTCTTATTCCTTACATGATATAATTTCTGCCACCTGGACCTCCATAAATCCCAAATACACACACACACACACACACACACACACACACACACACCACGGACCTACAATGTCCTGTTTTTAAACTCTAACCTATTTATCATATTTATCATTCCAACTGCCAGAAAGTTAATTGAACTAATGATTTTTATATTTAACAATCACAGACATAAAGGTGGTATTCTAAGTGGTTTATGGTTTTACTAAGAAACTAAATATAGTGTAGATTCTTTCTTATTCATCTGCTTTGGTTTCTTCCTTGTAATTAAAATTGTGAATCCAACCTATAATTCGGTTAACAATTTGAAAGTGACTGATACTCATTACCATGGAGGCTTATCTAACATGATGCATATTACAGAGGACAGCACTTATGGCTTTCAAATCACTGGCTCTTTCTGTTCAAAATAATCAGTGCAGAGCTTCATCTTCTACAGCTTTCACATTCTCTGAAGGCTTTTCTTTTTTCTTTCCAATAAAACAAATTGTTCTCTTCTTTCTCTGAGTATCATAAGCTAAAAAGCAGCCCAATACTGCAGTGTGGTTATCTGGAAATGAGCTTTTGCTAACTACTACAAGTGACCCGCAAGGTTAAATCAATTAACCAAAATAGGTAAAATCCCTAGACTCTTCCTTAAATATTGCTAAAACTGCAGTATCACTGCAAATAATGAATAGACCCTCTGTAGCAAGCAAATGACTCAACAAGCGGAGAAGCTCTGATGCTTTTTAAGACTCTTGTATTCTGTCTGCATTCTCAGAGTTGCAGGTCAGGTCAAGAACTTCAGGAACCTCTACCCTGTGGAAATGCAATGTCTAGGGTCTGGAACTGTTCTGAGTGACTGCTCAGAACATTCTCCTACAAAAGAATGGTGCAAGGGCATATTGTACCAGCTGCTAGCTTGTCACTGACACTGTGAGTCGGCTAGGGAGGAGCAAGAGTGTTTGCAATGAGAGTATCATGCAAGTAGCCATTAGCCAGAATGCATACCATTGGTCTCAACTTATTTCTCTCCCATTTCCCTCTCCGATCACTTCCAAATCAATTTTGGATTTCAGATACTGAATATATATGCATGTTAACTACCACTGAAAAACCAATTAATCTCAGCCTATACTGAAACATTTATCTTTTTTGAAAATGAAAAGTTCTCCTTCCGCAAATATTACAATATATTCTCATACCCAAAAAGTGGCAATTTTAAGTTTTAGACACTGAATTTTAAAAGATCTTACAAGGTGCTATGAAACTTCTGTTCCAATTTCAAGTATATTAAGATGTATATGTATTCCTGATCATTAAAAAAAAAACCTAAGACAATTTATTTAACTTCATGGAAGTGAGTAGCAGAGTAAATTATCAACTAACAGGTTCTATGCAGATATTCTGCAGTGCAACTAGTATCAACAGTGTTAACAATACTAACAGAACAGTTGCTATGTGTTGCATATTATTTCTATTATTTTACATAAACTTTTACATTTAAATCTCAAAAATACTATGAGGGGTACAGGGATTCACTCACTTGCTGTCAAAGAGGCAGGAAAGTAGAAAAGTCTAGGTTTAATTCTGACTCTAGGCTCCATATTTTGTTTTTATTTTGAAGAGAATAAAACAAAAAGAGAATAGAGTCAATCAAAACAAAACAATGAACATGATGCAGGACTTCAAAACAAGATAAAAGGAAATCAACAATAGCTACCATAATGCCTCTTGTTATCTTCAAAACAGCTGACCATACAATCAGACATAATAAAATCTAACAAAAATAGAATAAAATCAATCAAAATAAAACAATGAAAGCAATACAGAGATTCGAAACAAAATAACAGTAAATCAATAATGGTTACCATAATATATTTTGGTGCCTTTGAAATAGCTGGCCATGCCATCAAATATAATAAATTTAAACAAATAAAAACACAGAATAAAACCAAACAAAACAGAATGAAAACAATACAGAGCTTCAAAATAATATAATAGATTAACAATGATCACTTCCTTCCCTTTTTAGACATTTCCTCCCCTTTCACTTTCACAATATCTATTATGCATTTTGGACCCCACTAACTGCTTTAGTTTCTAATACTAGGGAGACAATACAAGGTTCACCCATGTGTCTCTGAACCATTTCACCCATGAGCATGGTCTCAAATTGTATCCATTCACCTACAAGTGCCTCGATGTTATCTGTCTTTATATCTGGGTAGCTTTCAATTGTATAAACATGCCATATCTTATCCATTCTGCAGTTGATGGGCAAGCTATCCCTGCTTTTTTGTGGTTCCCTACCACATAGAGCATTATTTTCTCATTTGTCCTTCAGCCTATGAATTTTCTTTCAAGTTAAATGTGTTTCATGTGTAAAGCAAATTGATGGATTCTGTCTCCTGATCCACTCTGTCTGTGTTTCTTTTTATTGGTGAATTGAGGCCATCTGCATTAATGATTACAGCTAACATGCACTGGCTTATCTCTGCATTGTAAATTTCCTACCACTGGCTGCCTACTCTTCTCCTTCATTCATTTGCTTACCTCTCTTGATGATCCCACTCTGCCATTGCTCCTGAAACCATGGTCATCTTTATCTCTCTCTAGAATGTCCTTCAGTATTCTTTACAGGGTTGGTTTGGTGGTCATGAATTCCTTCAGTTGTTCCTGGTGATAGCAGTATCTTGTTTCTCCATTAATTTTGAATGATAGTTTTGCAGGACACATCTATCAGGGTTGAAAATTGTTTTCTTTCAGGACTTGAAATACTTCACTTTAGCATCTTCTTCATTTGATAGTTTGTGTTGAGAAGTTATGATTTTGCTGGGTTTTCCTTTATAGATGATCTGCTTCTTTTCTCTAGCAGCTTTTAATATTCTATTCTTGTGTTGAATTTCTGGGACCTTGATTATTGTATCTCTAGGTGTAGACTTATTTTGATAATAACTAGCTGGAGTGCTACATGCCTCACTTACCTGAAAGTCACATCCTTTTCTCATGCTTGGGAAGTTTTCTGCTATTACTTCATAAATAGCCTTTTTATGTCATTTGTATTGATCCCTGCTTTTTTGCTAACATCTACGCTCTTAAATTGTTTTTCTTTGTGTTATCTTGCAACCACTGAATTGTTATTTCCTGGTTCCTTGTTATTTTTAAGAGACCATTCCTTTCACTATTGCTAACTGAAAACCTGTCTTCAAGGTCTGAAAGTTATCTTCAGTTTCTTTCTAGCAGTTTTGCCAGCTTTCAATGGAGTTTTTTATGTCCTGGATATCTCTTTGAATCTGTTTCATATATTCTAAATCTTTCTTATACTGCTGATTCAAGATTTCTCTCATTTTTCTATACTTCTCTATTTTTTATCTATGTCTTCTTTAGAGGTGTTTAGCAATTCTTCTATTATGTTTTTCATTTCTTCTTTTACCTGAGATAGTTTTTTCTTCTAATTTGTTGTATAGCCTCATGAAGATGTTTCTTTACTTCATTTGCCATCATGTCAGAAATTTCAGGTGTGCGACTCCCAATTTCTTCCATGTTCACCTCTCCTGGACTTACTTGCTCTGCATAGGTTGGAGGCCAGAGACTGCCTTTTGCTTCATCTTTACATTTTCCTGGATTCTTCCAGACAAGTGGATAGTGGGGTCCCAGGCATTCCCACATTGGCTGTGATTTCTATGAAGTATGATTGGCTGTTTCTCCTAGCCAGTGCTGGCTAAGGATATCTGATGGTGGCCATCGGGTGCACTGCTGTAGAGCTGGCAGCTGCTTCTCCCAGCCCATGCTGGCTACCTTCAGGAAGCTCCCTGATGGTGGCCAGTGTGGGTGTGAGGGTGGGGTCAGCTGCTGTTTCTCTTAATCCCATCTGGATACTGGCAGGAAACATCCTTGATGGTAGTGGGTATGCCCCTGGGTGCAGGGCTGGCTTCTGCCTGCTGGACCTGAGATGGTTCTATACAAATAAAAGTAGAACTAACTAGAAGCAAAAAGTTAGGTTTTCACTTGACTGTGAATAAATTTTTTAAAGTTTAAATTTTTTAAGTGCTTAAAATATCTGGGGTAGGTAAGCTAACTTTGTAAATCCCTACTTTTCAATATGTAGAATTTTTAAAATAATTTTAACATTAGTGAAAAGATGGCAATAAAATGGTATTGAGCTGTTATTTCACAATGAAACTTTGTGCACTGGGTCTGTGTACATGTATGCAGTAGTTATCAAAATTCAAAGGCATTTCATGTTACAAACAATAGAGTTGACTTTATTATAAAGGTAAAACAGTTTAATGCAAAGTTTTTATTAACCCATTCAAAAAGCTACAATATCAACTTCTGTGTTTTTGGATACATCTATCCCTAGCAGTCTATTTCCACTAGTCCTGCAGTAAGTTACATTTCAGTTATTGCCCTGAATAGTTTTGCCTCTCCATTCCCCTACTGTGTTAGAGTATTTAACAGTTTATGACAAGCTTCATACCTGGTGTTAAAGTCCTAACTTCAAATGTCAGGATAAACATGAAAATACAGATCTCTGGCTGAAAGAATGTAGATGTTTACAAAGTATCTCTCATTCTGTTGTCCAACCAGAAAAGAAACTCATATTTAAGTGTACAATAATTTTTAATGGTAAGTGTTTATGTTTGTATTAAAAGCCTTACAGATTATAACCTATCCAGGCAGGGCTTCACATTTTACAACTTATTGTCTATTGGTTAAGAGATTTAAATTCTGCTGCACAGTACCTTCAAATCTCTGGAGAAACAAGGCTATATAAATTAAAAATAAATAAACACTAGACAGTTTATGTGGTAGCACTTTTTACTTCCTAATATGCCTTCCCACTGACTCATGGGCATGAATTCATGTAATAAATTAATTTCAGAAAAAGAAAACAAATTTGTCCATAGTGAATAGCATTATTTCCTTCTATGACAACTAAGTACTTCCAAAGTTCTACATCAAACAAAGGCTTATTTTTAGAGGCAAAACTGTATCTCCTCTGACTTGATGCTTCTCATCTTTTCCTACCCTTGATTTTATGATTCTTTTTCCTGCTCTCTGTTTGTATTTAATTTGCTAAGACTAAAAGAGACCATAACAACCCTTCATTTCCCCCCAAACCATCTCAAAGATAAATAAAATTCTTAAGAGGTATTTTCTGAAAATAACAAACAGAAGTATAAACTTTTCCTTATGAAATTCAACAGGAATAAAACAATACTGGAATTTAGGGACTGAGAACAAAGTGAAACAAGGCTACCATCAACAATTAAAACTTAATTCAAAATAACTTTTTTCAAAAGCCATGATACTCTATAAGAGTTGACAGAATTCTGAGAGTGAATCCAGTCACTGGTGACTTTGGGGTTCAGAAAAACAGAAACACATGCCAGAATCATTAAGAAAAAAATACAAGGAAATTGGAGGAAACCCTCCACATTAGAACTAAAGTACAGTGGAACTCACATATATCTGCATTAACTATATGTGTTAGCTAGTTACAGGAAGCCTTAAAAATAGTGTTAAATGTACCATCTGGAATCTTGTAGAATGAACTTTTACCTGATGGTTAGTGGCAATTTATTACTAAACATAAGAGAGATGTGTGAGCTATTTTGGACTCAAATAGGACATTATCCTTGCAACAAGACCAATATTCACTAAGCAACACATCCACTGAGCAGTAAAACAGACCACTGGAATCGCAGTACAGATCCAACAGCATTATGGATTTCAGTCTGTGAACCAAGAGACTCTATCCTTCTGTTAGTCTCTTCCCACAATTTCTTTCTTCCAGGAAGCCATCCAGTAATAGTTTTTCCAAAACTATAATCTTTCAATTTTCATACTTTATGTCTTTAAAATACTATATTACCTATTCATAAAACCCCAAAGCCTGAGAGTAACTGATAGTCTACACATCACCACAAGCTGTGAGAATTCAAGAGGCAGAATTTTGATGCTGTAAAGACCAAGCAACTCATTTTTTAATTTCCCTCTGATGTGCCATTTTGACTCTATGCATGTTTTGTATACATATGCATTCAGTGAAATATAGTCTGAAGCTATCAATAATGTTGACCAATGTCTTTCAAGAGTCCTTAGTATAGTTTGAAATAGAAAATCTTATCCTCTACCAGGACCACAAATTCTAGCAATAACAGTAAACTTAGGTCTCAGGATGCTAAACACTGTCCATGGCTACCTCAGTGCTTTCCAAAGTGATCCAGCAACTGTCTTTGCCTTCTGCCATGTGAAAGACCCAGGAGCAAGAAGCCTACAAGCTCTGCCCCCTAATTTGCCTCCAACTGCATATATAAGGTCACTGTTGATCCTGACACTCTAATGCCAATATTAGTTACTAAAATAAGTATGTCACTTGAAGAGGCAATTTAATTCTTTCAGATCTATTGCACTTTGTAACGAAATAACATGACAGCTGTCTTAAAAAGTTGCCCCAAATGCCTTAAGTGTCTGGCTTATTCATAGAAAGCATCAATCTCAGTGGATATATCTAATGATAACCATGAATATATCTATTATGATGATGAACATACCTTATGATATATACAACCAAGAGCATATTTCATGATACACTAAATTACAGAACAATAACCACAAATTCTACACATCTCATATCTCCATATTTAAAAGCAAAAGAGCAGGAGCTAAAGTGTAATTTTGTAAAAAATTTCCAAAAAGCTGTAACTGGACAGTTAATACAATATTGTTATAAAGCAAAGTGAGATAAATATTTTAAACCTTTCATTGCCTATAATTTTAGCAATGTAATGCTTTGATTAGAACATATCTATTTCAGAACTTATTATTTTTGTTATGTTTTTAACTAGGTATACATGTAAACTTGTATGGTTGTGGATGGAGAGAGATACATTTTCAGTTGCTGGGTGCAGGAAAATTGATAAGCCTTATAGATATTAGAGATGAAATGACTGTAATCAAAGTTGATTTTAACATACTAAAAATTATTTTTTTTCCTATATTTACTTTGGATAAGAAGTGTGAACTGAATCAGTATGGGTAAAATAAGAAATAAAAGCAATGTCTACTACGAATAATAAAATTATTCACATTCACCTTTATCAATACACATTCATAATCTTTTCATAAAATCTTCACCAATTTAGTATAGTAAGTATTTTTCCCTAAATTCCTCATTGTTACTTCAAGTAAAAATAAAAATTTTAAGTACAATTGGGTAGAACATTCCCATTGTTTTGGCATGGCTCCATCCAGATGCAAGAAGATTCAATGCCATCATAAACTATCCTCTGAAGTTATTTCTGTATTGTAAATGGGCATTTCCATTCTCTACCTATTGGGCTCACTCTCTCTGACACATACACAATACATATGAATCTCCATACGGAGATTCAATTACAAAAAGCCATGGCAAATTACATGTATGTTTAAATAAGATGAGTACCATTTTAGGTTTATTCATGGATGCCTTGATTTCTTGCAAGATTGAATCTACCTACAAAGGACTATGGGGAACAGTTTTGCACAAGGACTTTTCATTGTAAATTATACTAACAACACTATAAATAAGACTACAGAATGGTTTCAAAGAACTTCAGCATGTTGCTTCTCATCAAACAAAACTTGAGAAAAGGAAATTCTAAATACTATAAAGAGAAGTAGGTCATTAAAAGACTGAATTTTTTTTCTAAGAATGAGAGTTCCCAGACCATTGGTAGAGTTAAGGCAGCATTATCAGGGTGATCAAAACAGAGACATTATTAACCTTGCTATAAATTTTAATGTAGCTGGATATTTAAGTTGAAATTCACACACACACACACAAAAATGCTATAGTGAATTGCAGTGCCAAGGATTGTAATGCTGAAAATGAAGAAAAGACATAATCGTTGGTGTCTAGAATCATTCTCCTGAAATGAATGATTAAGGGGCAAGGTTCAGTGCAGCTTAATGATACATATCAAAAACCAGTAAACAGGGACACAGAACAACAGTGCTCATAGTGAGGAAAATAAAAATTCCTGACCACACATTAAGTAAGGATGAAGAAACAAATGCAAAACACATATTTCCTAAAAACAACACACACTCAAAAACTGTACCAAACTTACAACCATACCAAGATTCATTATGAACCAGAAGGGAAGAAAAGGGACCAAAGGGAAGAGAAGATGTAAGACAGGGAAGGCATAAAAAGAGATCATTATTAAACCAAGAGTTATTAGAAAAAGGCTATCAAAAAGCATTGAGCACAGCAGAAATATATATATATATATATATATATATATATATATATATATACACACACACATATATATATATATGAGAAGAAAGGTTACAAAACAACTCCCAGATGAATTTTGTGGCTTGTGGAAATTGTTTATACCATGAAAACATGTGAAATCTATACACCTTGAGTATACCTGCCAAAGATTTCTATGTTGCAAATTTGGCCTCCAGTGTAGCAGAAGAGAGGCCTTCAGATATGGGTCCAGTGGAAGGAAGTTAGAGTGGAAGGCACTCCCCTCAGAGAATTAAGAAGGTTCTCACAGGACCCCATTCAGTTCCCATGAGACCAAGTTGTTATGAAAAGAGCAAGCCTGGCTCCTGAATCCCTCTGGCTTCTTGTTTTGCAATATTATCTCTTCTGCATGAAATCCTGCAATTGTGATGCCATGTATCAATAAACCTTCACCAGAAGGCATGAGATAGGGATGCTTAATATGGGACTTTGAACCTTTGAATGATATAAACCTCTTTTGTTTATAAAGTACCCTGCCATGAGTATTTAGATATACCAACAGAAAACAGACTGAAATAACATCCAATATAATTCAGGCATTCCTTAAAGTAATTGATTTATCCTACCCAAAGTTAATTATAATAGAATAGTTTACCTTAGTAATAGCCCATAGGATAGGAGAAAACCATATCAGTTATATATGTTAGGCTCATGGAAATTCTTTTTTTTTTTTTTTTTTTTTGTACTGGGGGTTGAACTCACAACCTCGCATTTGCCAAGCAGGCACTTAAGCCACTGAGCTAAACCCCCGGCCCAGGCTCACAGAAATTCTAAAGATGCACTTGAGAACTAAAGAATGTCAAATAAAACACATTTTATTCCTGATGTGAGCAAAAGTATTTTTAATCACAAGGCATAATGAACCATTTTACCCTACAAATGGTGAAATGTAATGGTATCACTCCTTAATCACATGTTGGTTTTGGTTTTGGTTTTTTCGGTAACACGAATCAAACTCGGGGCCTGCACCTGCCAGGCAGGTATTATGCCACTGAGCTGTAGCCCAGGCCCATAAATATGACAGTTTGTATAAAGGAAATTTGAATTATAAAGACTTTAATAAGTACTGTCTAGACATAGTTCCTACAGATTGAGAAACTTCAAGAGAATCTCACGGTATTTATATTAAATGATTATGTTTCCCACACTACTCAGTAACACCTCATGGAAGTAAATAAAGGACATTTCCTTCCTTTTGCTTTATCCTATTTTTTTAAAATTTATTTTACAGAGAATAAAACAAAAGAGGACAGAACAATGCAGATCAGAACAGAACAATACAAGCAACACAGCACTTCACAACAAGACAGTTGGATATCAACAGTAGCTACCACAATATCTCTTTCTTTGAGATAGTTGAGGATAGCTTCACAAACAATAATATCAAACACAACAAAATAGAACAAAAGCATTCCAGAGAATGAAACTATTACAAGGCATTCTGAAACAAATAACAGAAAATGAACAATAATATCTCGCTTTCCATAAAAAAATTTGTTTATATTATTACCCATATTAAAATACAGTAAGACACAACATGATAGAACCAATGGTAATAGAAAAACAAAAGCATGGCAGGACTTCAAAGCCAGATGATATTAAATCAGCAATGGCTAATATAGTGTCTTGTTTTCTTCAAAGTAGGTGTTCATACCATCACACATAATAAGGTCAAATAAAACAGAATAAAATCATTCCAACCAATGAATGAAAACATTATAAGACTTCAAAGCAATATAATGGGGGTCCATTATTACCATAGAATCTTATGTACTCTTACCTTTTCTTACACTAGAGAGACTATGCAGTATTTATACATGTGAGTTTATTTCACTTATGAGTATGGTCTCAAGTTGCATCCATTTATTTATAAATATCTCAATGTGATCATTCTTTATAGCTGAGTAGTACTCCATTGTATAAAAGTACCACAATATTTTTATCCATTCCTCAGATGATGGGCACTTAGGTTGTTTCCAAGATCTGGCTATTACATATTGTGCCGCTATAAACATGGGTGCACATATATCACTATGGTATGATGTTTTCAGTTCTTCTGGGAATATGCTTTGGAGTAGAATAGCTGGTGAAATGGGACTTCCAATCCCAATTTGTTGACGAATCTCCATACTGATCTCCACAGTGGTTGCACCAGTCTACACTCCCACCAAGCATGCAGAGGAGTTCCTTTTTCCCCACAGCCTCTCCAGCATTTGTTGTTGGTAGTTTTGTTGATCCTGGCCATTCTTTCTGGAGTAAGATGGAATCTCAGTATGGTTTTAATTTATATTTGTTATAAGCAGTTGAACAAATCCAGGTCACAACAAGGGAATGGGACTACACAAAAGTCTACGAGTTTAAGGAGTTGGAGCACATGTGGGGCAGTGCTTTGAAGTCTGCCAACAAAAACCAATATACTCAACACTCAGAAAATTCTATCAATTGTGTCTGTTTAGTTGTTTTAAAAATAGTCATTTAATTCTTTATTTGAGATATCATGTGGGAGATATTGTGCTAATGGCACTCTAAACTTTATTGCAATCTTAATATACTTAGCATGTGATTTTCTGGCCTATATCAGACAAAAATATGTCAGAATTTAATAAATGCCTTATGAGAGGCATGAGTAAGTAGAGTTCTCTTATAAAGGAAATTAGAATACCATATAGTGAAGAGTCAAAAAAAAATTTGACAGATTTTGGAATAAGAAGAATTCCAAGTAAAAGGGATAACATGAAGAGAGATAAGAATGCAGGTAGAAAGGCATCAAACCCTTTCAGCAAAGAAACTGAAAAAGGTCTTGGCTTCAAAATATAGGAAGTGTCTGACAAAACTAGAGAAAGAAGCTGAAAGAGAAGATTTTTGTAAACTGAAGAGGACATAAATTCAATTCAAAGAGGCAAACTAAGTTAAGCAAAAAGGATCCATAGTTTTCTGAGTAAAGAAGAAATGTATTCAGAGCTGTAATTCAAAAATGGAAGTATGGTACGTTAAGATGAACTCAGGATGACACTACCAAGAATGGCAAGAAGATTGGCAGCCAGCTATAATAGAGGAATGATCTTTGGGATAAACAAAACAGAACTTTCTGTAGCATTGGTACTTTGTAGACTTAGTTTTTCACCATGTTCTCTACATCGTCTGCATTTTCAGCTCATATTTTTTTCTTCACCCATTTCCAATGTCTCTACTCAGAATATTAACAGGTATAGCAAACTCTGCACATCTCCTAATTTGCTCATTACCAAACCTGTCCCCCTTTAATATTCTTCCTCTTATCTACAGCATTATTGATTTGGTACCCAAGACAAAAGGCTAGATGCTCTAGATCCTTTGCTTTCCTCAGCCCCAACTTTCAGCCTGGTCACCATGATTGTTCACTCTTAGCTTCCTCCTGCCTGCCATTCCCAATTTGCCTAGGAAGTCTTGCTACTACAGTATAAACAGGAACTGAATAATCTTGAAGCCTCCCTCATCCTAACACACACAATCAATGCCTTGGTCCGAAAGCATACCCTTGAAGAATTTTCATGACAAGAAACAAAAGGATGAGTTCAGAAGACCCAAGACTGGTGTTAAGTTTTCTACCAATCTGGTAGAATTGTAGCTCAAAATTTAACAATTATGTTATTAGAAAATAATTGATCCCTCCCGTGAATCAGCAGAAGCCATGCTGGGTCTGGGAGGAGCACTTCAAGAAGCCAGTTTGCTCTTGCAATAAGCACTGGAAACCAGGTGGGGCCCAGGAAGAGAGAAGCCAGTTCACCTTCCAGTGGGCTGAGAATCAAGAAGCTGCTGCTGCCCCAACCCCCTAAACTGGACACGTTTTCTGGGTCTGTTGAACTCACACTGGCCACCTTTTCTGATTTCATCTGAGAACTAGAGAGAAGTCAAAATGGCAGATCAGTCAGCAACAAAATATAAAGCCTCCCAAGAGAAACAACTCATGTGCCAGAATAAAACACCCTGGAGAGACCCAGACAGAGGGAGATGGATCCTCTTGACACAGGAAGAAATTTAAACGTAAAAAAGCTCATCAAATACATCAGGACTACAACTGAAACAGCTAAAAATTACAGAACACAGTGTTTTCACGGTGACCTGCCAAGTTTGCAAAGGCCTGAATTTGTGCCCGGGAGAGCCGCCCAAACTCGTTCCTGCTGCCACTCACAGGAACCACAGCAGCACTGAAGTCAGGGGTTGGTGAGCCCAACAGAGAGTGGAGCCAGCAAAGGGACCTTCATTAATTCACGGTCAGTCCTGGGAATGAGACCGCCATCCCCAAAGGAAGGATGCAACCAAATGGGCGACATGTTGGAATCAGGCAGGAGGAGCATGAACTGGGAGTGACAGTGACTTCAGTTGGTTGCTCCCTCCCCAGAGCAGATTCATGGAATTTGCTTGGATTGGGCCATGCCCCTGGATGGGACCCAATGAGCTGTCCCAAATCAATTCCCTGTGCCTAGCATGCACTAACCAAGTGAAGGCCCCTAAAGTTTGGCTGGCCTGGTGGGGAGGGGCAGGCATACGCAGCCTCTGCTTACATCTTAGTGACAAGAGCAGTCAGGAGAGGGTGGAGGTCCCTTGCCAGCATGCTTTAGAGGAAACGTGGCCAACAGGGAAGGGGGCTGGGATCTGCACTGTAACCTATGTGGAGGAAGCCAGGGCCATGGCAGGAGAGAGAGGCAGGAGGAGGCCCCCAGCACAGAACCCTGAGAGCACTGATCCAGGAATGGGAAAAACAAGGGAGACTGAGGGCAGCAAACACGCAACATCAGACATAGCTTCAATGGACATTAAGAGATATCTTCAGGACCTTGTAGACGAGCTCAAAACTGAAATATTAAATCAGGTAAAGCAAGATATGAGTAGAGTAATAAAAGAAATCCTCTCAGGAAGCATCTCTCAGGAAGATACAGATGGAAGAAGGGAGGAACACAAAAAAAGGAGAAAAACATTTGATAAAGAACATAAAGAAAATACAGAAAACATGAAGCAGATTCAAAGAGACTACCGGGAAATTAAAAACTCCACTGAAAGCTGGCAAAACTCCTTAAAAGAAACTAAGGATCTAAGGATAGACTATCAAAACTTGAAGACAAGTTTTCAATGTGTGATCATGAAAGGAAAGATCTCTTAAAAATAACAAGGAAACAGGCAGTAGCATACAAAGGCTAGAAGATGACAAGAGAATCTACAATTTAAGAATAAGAAA